>VWYK01038566.1:7533-36200 GCA_013399775.1 Semnornis frantzii | reverse complement strand
GGAGCAGCCACAATCTCCCTGGGCAACCTGTGCCAGTGTCTCACCATCCTCACTGTAAAGAACTTCCTCCTAACATCCAGTCTCAGTCTCCCCTCTGCCAGTTTTAACCCTTTGCCTTAACTTCCAGTTGGTTGAGTCTAGTCTGGGTGATTTCATTGTGTGTGTGGGGCAGGTAACTCCCAAATCACCACAGCAGCCTGTTTCAGTGCTCTACCACCCTCAAAGTAAAGCAGTTCCTCTTTGTGTTTAAGTAGAACTTTTTACATTCAAACCTGTGCCTCTTAGCTCTTCTTGTGTCACTGGCAACCACTGAAAAACAGACTAGCCCCATCCTCCAAAGACAAAAGACCAGAGAGAAGGGAAAATGGGAAATTATAGCACTTCAGAATTTTGCATTTGTGTTCCATATCTTTTGCTGTGTTATGTATTTGGATTTCATGTTCCATATTTTGTCTTAGTTTCCCCCAAAATAACAACTTTCCCTCCCAGCAAGGTAATTTGCTAGTGAATACCTTCAACTCGTTCTCAAAGTAAACATTCTTCACTATTTCCTGAATACTTGGAAACTGTCATGCAGTAAATAACTGTAAAAAATAAAAAAAGTTCAAGCGGATTACTTGTTTAGAGGCAAGTTTAGCTATTGTATTTCTTCTGTAGTGCTGGTATCATAGAATCACAGAATGGCTCAAGTTGGAAGGGACCTCAGAAATCATCTACTCCAGCCTCCTTGTCATGGGTGGGGATGTCTCTCAGCTAGACTTGGCTGCTGAGGCCTCATCCAGCCTGACCTTGAGCATCCCCAGGGTGGAGGCATCCACAATCTTCCTGGGCAGCCTATTCCAGAGTCCCATTGCTCTCATACCGAATAACTTCTTCCTAAGATCCAGTTTAAACCTCCTGCCTCTCAGCTTAAAACCATTTCCCCTCGTCCTGTTGCTTGACACCCTTATGAAAAGTCCCTTCCCAGCCTTCCTGTAGGTTCCCTTTAGGTGTTGGAAGGCAGCTCTATGGAGTCTTCTTTTTTTCCAGGCTGAACAATCTCAAGTCCCTCAGCCTATTCTCATAGCAGAGGTGCTCCAGCCCTTGAATCTTCTTTGTGGCCCTGCTGTAGACTCGCCTCACCAGCTCTGTGTCTCCTTCTTAGGATGGGGACACCAGAACTGTATGCAGTATTCGAGGTGAAGTCTCACAAGAGGAGAGCAAAGGGACAGAATCACCTTTCTTGACTGGCGACCACTTCTCTTGATGCAACCTAAGATATGGTCACCTTCTGGCATGCATGAGGGCACTGCCAGCTTTTTGTCAACCCCCAAATCTCTTTCTTCAGATCTGCTCTCAACCCACTCTGCATCCAGCCTGGATTTGTGCCTGGCATTGGCCCAACCCAGATGGGTTGTATCTGGGAGTGGAAATGGAATTTAGTCTACGACATTTGTTTTATTTCCATTTGATTTAGAACTTGACCCTTTACGCACTAACCACCCCTGATGAAGATGCCAACAGGACAACGAACAAACAGCAGTTCCGTATCCTGGTCCATATGAAGAGCACTGATTTCCACCAAAGGTCCAACAGACTTCTTAAGACACATTCCTCTCATTGATGTATCCTGGCAAACACCAAAGCACCACATAGCAGGAGCTTCCACAGGTAAGGCAGTCTTAAATGTCAACAGATTTGATTGCTTTGAGTTTTTTGCTGATTGAAAGCTCATTGATTAACACATTCAGCTGGCATTACAGAACATTTTGTTGAATGAGCATGACCTAAATTGAGAACAGAAAGGGTTTGTTTAGCTCTCTCCAAGTAGATTGCCTCTTGGGTGAGGATTCTGAAGACAGATTCGCTGAAGTCTATTGAGTTCAGAAGAGTTACATGGGAATAAAGCCAAGGTTACTGAGGAATTGGCTTGAGCATGCAGCCTTCTGTAATGTTCTTGCAAACACTGGTTGCAATTTCTGTGCTTTTGGGCATTTGTAAAATACACAGACACCCACACACAGATTGCTGGTGACACAGTTCCTGAAGGCTTAAATACAATCTTTCTGCAACCTCTTTTTCATTGTCTTTCAGCAAACCTCACATTTGTGTCTAGAAAAATGATAAGCTAGTACAGCACATTTGTACTGTCATGTTTGCTGTACTAGTGATGGAGTCGTGTGGCAACTGTACAAGAACAATAAGTTTTAGCACAAAATCATCAAACAAAGATTCTTAGAGGACCTAATAGAGGACATGCTGATTTATAGATCCAAAATATGCCCTGGGGTCTTGGAAAGCCTTATGTTTTGCTTCCCTCTCAGCTACTGAGGGGTCAGCTGTGCTTGGAAATTTGTCAGAATAGATATTTCAGGAAAATTATTTATGGTTAAAATGTGTTGTTCCAACATGAATGGAGCAAATTGTGAATAAAACCACAAACCCCTCTTTTATTCTGGAGGAACAGTATTCACAAGGGGAGTTCTGGAGCCTGGAATAGCTGCCAGTGTGTGAAGGACTTGCTGATGGGTACTGGAGTGGCATTGTTTAAAAAAAATCTTTTTCAAAGAAGACATCAAATGTTAAAAAAGAACATCTTGGCTCATAGGACAGGGCCAAAGAGACTAAATAAGATAAATACATAAACAAAAGAGAAACAGAATATGTTGGGCTCTGTTCAAAATCATGTGCGGTGGAAGTCTTGAGCAGCTCCTCTTCTCTTGCAGATGCTCCTAAAATATGGCTTACAGGAGAGAGTAAGAGAAGAATCCAGCATCAGGCAGTGTCAACTCTAAAGGCTACCTGAACTATTCGATGGCCAAGATAGTAGGATTGTCACAGACCACTGAAGTAACAGGTGAAAATGGATCTTTTCATAAGGATTTGGCTCTGAGAGTTCAGGCCTGCCCAAGCTATCTGGAGCTCTGGCAGGACAGGTTCCTGGAGGTGTTAAAAAATGTGTAGACATAGCACTTCGGGATATGGTTTAATGATTGCAGCCTGGTTAGGTCACTCTTTGGACTTGATGATGATTCTACGATGCTGTGATTCCAGGTGCACCTCTGTTGCACTCCCATTGCAGGCTTCAGTAGGTCTTAGACTTGCATCTTTTTGTGGTTGCACATGTCAGAGGCAGTTAAACTAATCTGTAGATGAATTGACTTTAAATCTCAAAGCAAAGTGGAACAATTTTAATGACACATAGTTGGAGGGGAAATAATATTGTAATTCCCTATCACATAGCCATGCTAAGTATTTACAGATGATGAGGGAAGCTTGCAAAAATAAAATGACAAGTTCAGAGCAAGTGGGGAGGAGCAAGATTTTTTTTGCTGACTTGTGCTTTCTGTCATCACTGAAATGAGAGTATGCTACTCACACCATCTATTTGTTACTGGGGGGATCTGGTGCTCTCCATTTTAAACAGTTATTTATTCTGAAGGGCAATGCTGAATATCAGGGAAAGGCTATTGGCTTTTCTCTGCATTCCAAAGAACACATTGGATCATGTCCCAGGTATCTTTAGTATGGCCCTCGAGCTGCATTGTTTGAAAAACAGAAGATGAAGATGGTGATGATAGAGTAATATCTGCCAGGATCAGCCTTTAAATCTACACATTACTCTTGTTCAGTGAAATGTAATGCTGCACACATAATTATCAAGCAGTAGAGAATTATCTGGACTCAAAGTCAGATTGGATCCAGGAAAGGAGATTCACCACAGTGTCCTGATGATGACTACAGTGAAGCAGCGATAAAATTCCTCTGATTTTAGCAGCAATGGAACCCATTTTTGCCAGGTTGCCAGCTGCATGCTGATGGCAGAGGTTTTCTGAAAGCACTGTCAATTTGATTTTTTTATTGTATATTTAAATATACTTCAGAGCAATATTATCTCCCTTTGTGGTAACTCACATGTTCATGCAAATATCAGTTATTTGCAGCTTGAAGAGGACTGTGTTTCTTTAAGTGTATCTTGCTGTCCACCCTGTCCATCACTGTGCACAGACATTGCCATGCCCTTGAGCAGAGGACACACTCCTGTTGTCAGTTTTAAAATCTGATGCCTTTCCTGTGTGTAGGTGATAATCAACTTTCAGAGACTACAAATAAATACTTTGAAAGAAATGTATAGGACTTCAAACAAAAATAGTACAGCCTGGACTGGTTGCAGACATCCCTGATGACTTTAGGGGGGTGTGATTTTGGACTAAATGACCTTTGGAGGTCCCTTCCAGCTAGGACAATCCTATGATTCTACAGGAAACAACAACAAGCACAGAGGCTGCAGGGTCAGCTGGTCAAATGCAATTGAGAGTAGTAGCTGGAATCTGTGGTCTCACAGTGGTTGTTAAGACCTTGGTGAATGGAACCTGGCAAAAAGCAGATGTTCCATGGTCATGCTACACAAGATGCTGTTCATTTGTGAATGTGGCAGCAACATTAATTCAACAGTTAGCTGGAGGCATGGAGGGCAAGCGTATCTATATAATGATGCACATCCACATGTATTAAATCCAAACCTATGCTAGCTCTCTACAATGTAATTTGAGCTCAGAGTAAAGTAGTCATAGAATCATAGAACTGTTTAGGTTGGAAGGGACCTCAAAGATCATCCAGTTCCAACTTCCTGACATAGGCAGGGACACTTCCCACTAGAACAGATCTCCAAGGCCTCATCTAACGTAGCTTTAAACACCTCCAGGTAGGGAGCAGCCACAACCTCCCTGGGCAGCCTGTGCCAGTGTCTCACCACTCTCACTGGAAAGAACTTCTTCCTAACATCCAGTCTAAATCTCCCCTCTGCCAGTTAAAACCCATTACTCCTCGTCCTGTCATTACAAGACTGTGTAAATAGTCCTTCCCCAGCCTTCCTATAGTCCCCACTCAGATACTAGAAGACTACTCCAAGGTCTCCTTGAAGCCTTCTCTTCTCCAGGTTGAAGAGTCCCAACTCTAGTAGCCTGTCCTCACAGCAGAGCTGCTCCATCCCTCTGAGCATCAGTCATTCTCATCATATTCATATATTGTTGTTTTCAGATGAACCAAAGGAGATGATATTAAAAACAAACAAACAAACAAAAAAACAACCCCCCAAAAAACAAAACAACCAAAACCCAGCAAACAAAACCAACCAAACAAAAACACCCCCAAAAAATAACAGCAGAAAACCTTCAATGCATTTTCAGCCCTTAAAAGGTTGCAGGTTCATCCAGGCATCATCTTTAAAATGTTTGCTTAAGTGTGTGGGAGCTATTTTTATCTTCTCAAGAAACAGGAGATAGAGTTTAAACTCAGCAGTAAATACATTCAACAGTAAAAATTGCTCTAAAAGTAATAGCAATTGTTTCTTTATCTTGTAGGGAGTTGGGCTGGATGGCTGAGGATGTTGTGAAGCATTGCTGCAGTTAAAGGCAGTCTGGAGAAGACTGAGAGGAGATCTCATGAATGTATACAAATATCTGAGGGGTGGATGTCAAGTGGCTGGGGCCAATCTCTTCACTGGTCAGCAACAAGAAGACAAGTAGTAACAGCTACAAATTGGAACATAGACGATTTCACCTCAGCATGAGGAGAGAGAATTTCAAAACCTGCCTGGATGCACTCCTGTGTGAACTACCCTGGGTGATCCTGCCTTGGCAGAGAGATTGTACTGGATAATCTCTGGAGGTCCCTTCCAACCTCTAAAGTTCTGTGATACTATCTTGGCAGTAAAATAAAGGGTCAAGGGAGTTAAGGAAGGAAGAGGAAATGCTGTACCCCTTTCTCTTAAGCATATGGACCTTGCCCACTGATGTTGGCAGAAGCTTCAGGCTCCCTTTTAACTTTTCCTCTCAGCAGCACGTTACAGACGGTGAATGTCTGTAAATAGAGGGATGTGTAGTGCTTCTTTATTCTAAAGTACAATTCTTCTGCAGCAATAGGAAGAGTTCTTAAATCACCAACAGTCCCCATCTGCACAAGCACCTCTTTTTGCTCTGGTAACACTGCCCTGCAGGCTTTGCAGGCTGCTGGTGTGTCTGTGGGTGTGCAGTCCTGTCAGCACTTGCAGGGTGTTGGGCCTGTCTGTGTATGTTTAGTCAGTCCAGGCTTTATTTATTTTGTGCTTCTGCTGGATTAGGAATATGATGGATTCTCACATTTGTCTGGCTATCAACTTGCAGCTGCTGCTGCATGAACTGATGGGGATTCCTTCTCCCTTCAGTTGTTTCAACAGCATTAAAAAGGCATAAACAAGGAGTGATTGAGGAGAAGGCCAGAGATTCCACAGCGCAGCAAGGAGAGTACAGCCAGAAAACCAGCTCAGTGCATTCTTCCTTGCAGGAAGGCACAATGCCAGTTGCTCCCCAGTGCCAGAACAACTTTACTGAGGAAATGGGTGTGAGTTAAAGACTCTCTGAGGCTTCACTGCTTCGCTCCTGTGCCAAGTGTACCTCAAATGTGATGGAGAGTCAGTGAGTGCTAGTGACTGGCCGGCTGTACTCCTCCTGTGGTCCTGGCACGGCTGGTGGGATTGGGAAACGGATGCTAGACTGGAACAATGTTACCTCCAGTTCCCTAGGCCTTCGGAGATAGCTGGGGGAAGTATCTTGCAGAGATCATATAGAATTGTTTGGGTTGGAAGGGACCTTTCAAGGTCAGCTAGTCCAACTGCCCACGGCAAGCAGAGACATCTTCAACTAGAGCAGGGATGCTCAGAGACCAAAGCAACCTCACCTGGAATGGTTCCAGGGATGGGGCATCTACCACATCTCTAGGCAACCTGGGGCAGTGTCTCACCATCCTCAGTGTAAAACATTTCTCTTTTAGTTTAAAACCATCATCTCTTGGCCAGTCACAACAGGCCCTGCTAAAAAGTCTGTCCCCATCTTTCTTTTAGCCCCCTTTACATATTGAAAAGCCACAATTAGGTGCCTCCGAAGCTTTCTCTTCTCCAGGCTGAACAACCCCAACTGTCTCAACCTTTCTTACAAGAGAGGTATTCCTCTCGCATCATTGTTGTGCTTCCTCTGGACCTGCTGCAACAGGTCCATGTCCTTCTTGTGCTTAGGGCTCCAGAGATAGACATAATACTCCAGGTGGGGTTTCACCTGAGCAGAGCAGAGGGACAACATCACATCCCGTGACCTGCTGCCCACAGAATGTGGATACTCATTGGGTGCTGGTCTTTGGTGAGTACTGTGAAATGAGGGGAGGATTTGGAATTGGCTGGATGGTTGCATGTAGAGAGTTGTGATCAGAAGCACAATGTCCACCTGGAGACCAGTGCTAAGGACCTGGGGGTCTGGAGTGATGAAAAGCTCAACATGAGCCTGCAGTGTGCACATGTAGCCCAGACAGCAACCCTACCTGGAGTACCATGTGCAGTTCTGGAACCCCGAACACAAGAAGGACATGGAACTGTTGGAGCGAGCCCAGAGGAGGCCATGAGGATGCTCAGAGGGCTGCAACAGCTCTGCTATGAGGACAGGCTGAGAGAGTTAGGGCTCTGAAGCCTGGAGAAAAGAAGGCTTCGAGAAGACCTTAGAGTAGCCTTCCAGTATCTAAGGGGGCCTACAGAAAGGCTGGGGAGGGACTATTTACAAGGTCTTGTAATGACAGGATGAGGGGCAATGGGTTTAAACTGGAAGAGGGGAGATTGAAACTGCATGTTAGGAAGAAGTTCTTTCCAGTGAGGATAGAGGGTAGTGAGACACTGGCACAGGTTGCCCAGGGAGGTTGTAGCTGCTTCCTCCCTGGAGGTGTTCAAGGCCAGGTTGGACGAGGCCTTGAGCTGCCTGTTCTAGTGGGAGGTGTCCCTGCCTATGGTGGGGGGTTGGAACTAGATGATCTTTGAGGTCACTTCCAACCTAAATCATTCTATGATTCCATGATTTATTTGGAAGAGTGAAAAACAAAAATCATGTCAACTGGGGTCTGAGGTGGTGAAAAAGAGACTGAGGCTTAAAGCTCAAAATATTTTGCTAGAATGCACATAAAAAGTGTATTTTATCACTTCGAGTGCTCTTATTTCTAAAAACCCCAAACAATATGACCTAAAAAACAAACAAACAAACAAAAAAACCCCAAAACTTTTTCCATTATATAATGAAATAAAGTAATTGTATGTAGTGCTGTTATTGTCTGTCAGAATTCTGGTGCTAGCATGTTTCCATTTTTGCTTCCTGCATTTCTCTCCTCTCTTTGAAAGCTTCCGGATTCAAGTTTCTTCATCAAGAATTTCTTATATTTCAATTACAGATCATTCTAATCAGCTTTTTAATCACAGCTAGAGTAGGTTATTTCCAGCACTCTTGACTGTTAGAAACAAGTCTCCGTGGGAAAAAAAAAAAACAAACAACCAAAACAGAGGTGATTAGCTTTAAATGAAGAACAAGGAAGCGGCACCATTCTGCTACAAATGACAGAATGGCAATACAACTTCATTAAGGTTTTTCAAATCATCTGAGATCTCATGCTGCGAATTTTGTTCTTGTGGCAGATTCTGAAGTATCCATGGTGAGTCTCTGCTGGAAGCATACTGAGAGAGACCCTTGAATGAGGAAATTCCTACTGTCATCGTCTGCCCCAAATGCAACGGAAGGAGCCAGTGCCTGAAGACAGCTCCTGAAATCTACCAGGAGTCACAAGACAGGAGTCCCTTGTGAGTAACAGAAAGAGATTGGGCTATGGACACTCCTCTGTGGAATACATGGCCAGAGATCCTTCCGGGAAACCCAGCCAAATGTGCTGTTGACTTCCCTGCTAAATGCACGTATTTGGCTCTCATTCAAGGTTAGCTAAATAAAATGTGGTTAAGTGTTTTTTTGTCTCTAGATCATCATTGATGGTCCTACATCCAATGGAACTTATGAGACAAAGTCATTATCAACATCTAAGTCTTACAAGCATGTGCTGTGAAAGGTGTAATGGGAGAGGGTAATTAATTACTGTGAGACAATATCTTAAAATATTAATATATTGTTTATTAATATTAAATATTCAGAACTCACATCTCCCCGATCACCATTTAATAATAACAGGCTCTTTGCGACATTATGGAAACTATATACAGGTTATAGTTGGATCTAGAAATAACTATTATATATAAAGATTAATTGAAATCGATTTAAACTGGTAGAGAAGGTTTTGCGGGCAGTATACCACTTGCGGCCAGTACGCTGCTTGCTCACTAGATGGACACAAGGAGCAACTTTCTGCTTATGGCAGAAGGCAATTAACAATTACAAGAGGCTTTTGGTATTTACTCACAAAAAATATCTGACAGTACCCAAGGCTCGTAGCGGGGTTGCTGTCAGTAGCTGTCAGAGGCTTTAGAGTTTCCCCAGGCTTCTGGGGAAAGGAGACAGAAGATCTCTGACCTGTTCCTGGCTTTCTGGACGATTTGTGTTATCTCCAGGGCTTCCGTCTGGGCAGAAGGCTTCCAGGTGCAGGCAGATGTCTTGCGGTGTGCAGTCTGGGCACAGTGTCACGCTGGCTACGCAGGCTGAATGCGTGGAGGTATCAGAGCCTCAGCTCAGGATCAAGGAGGCAGCAGGCACGGACACACCTTGTAATGGCAAAAGCACCCTGTGCTCCCTGCTCATCTCCTTTTATCCAATACAATCCGAGACTAATGGGCCTTTGGACACAGGATAGCCAATCAAATGGCAGTTACCCAAGATTTGGCCATATTGGGTAAAGCCATAGGCTTGCTTTACCCTTCTTTGGGCAGAACACAGCCTTGCACAAGGCAACCGTGTGCACCTTGTTTACTGCAGTTGCTGGGCAGGCCACGGACCCCAGACTTAGTGGCTCCAGGTTCTTTGTCCCTTTTCCCGCGGTTGCTGTCCCCAAAACAGCAGGAGGAAGAGCAGGAAAACATGCCTGGGCAAGCCAGGAGAGGTACAAGCCCAGTTTGGCCTGCTTAGGCCTACCACAACAAAAGGTAAAAACCTTTCTGCAGCACATTTATAAAAATAGACACAAAAGAGTTGATTATACTTCCCCCCCGCTTTAAATCCAATATCCTCATCAGGGATCACTGTGCTTATCATTCTGTTTAAACTAACAAACTAACAAAGCTCTTCGATAGATGTTTCTGTTCAGTGCTATTAACTCTTTAGCATCAAAAGATGGTTGTTCACTACCAATCCAATATTTTTTCTTATATACTTAAATGCAAACCTGTTGCATGTACAATAGACTGTTACAACATGGAACAGCAGCCTGTGACTACCCTTCTGCAGAAGCAACAGACTGCACTGTGTCAAGGACACTGCCAGTTTAAATTCAGTCCCTCTCTAATGCACAGAAAAGCTTCAGAAGCACCTTCTCTAGTACAGGCACACCTTGCCAGGATTGATGTACAAGTATGAAGGTAAGGAAGTAGGCAAATACATACCTGTATTCTGCCTAGTTTTCTACTTTCATAATCTGTGCAGTCCTTATGTGTATATTTGCTGCAGAACTTTATGAGAGATTCTTAGACTCAACCCCAGACTCTTGCCATTGGCCCTCTGGTGACTTCAATCTTCTAGGTAAATGAGAATGTTCTAGGGCGAGCATAAAAAAGCCAGAGGGTTGTGTTCTGGGGCAGCTCTAGCTCCTGCAGAGCAAAAAGCTTGTTTGGATTGCTTGCATCCCAGATGACTGCAATCACCATTGAAACTCGCTGTAATCAGACAGCACCAGGAACCTCAGCACCCATTTTCCCTTGCCTTTGTGGCTTTTTTTTTGGTTTGTCACTGAGTTTGCAAGCTGAATTGCCAGAAAAATTTGATCATGTGAAATGCAGGAATTAACAGAGAGTCATGTTGACTTGCTAGAGGGCAGGGATGCCATCCAGAGGGACCTGGACAGGCTGGAGAGGTGGGCCCAAGCCAACCTCATGAAATTCAACAAGGCCAACTGTAAGGTCTTGCACCTGGGTAGGCACAATCCCAAGCACAAATAGAGGCTGGGTGGTGAATGGCTGAGAGCAGTCCTGAGGAAAAGGACTTGGGGGGTCTGGGTTGATGAAAAGCTCAACATGAGCCTGCAGTGTGCGCATGCAGAGGGGAGATTTTAGACTGGATGTTAGGAGGAAGTTCTTTACATCGAGGGTGGTGAGGCGCTGGCACAGGTTGCCCAGGGAGGTTGTGGCTGCTCCCTCCCTGGAGGTGTTCAAGACCAGGTTGGAGGGGGCCTTAAGTAACCTGTTCTAGTTGGAGGTGTCCCTGCCTATGGCANCTAAAATCTCCCCTCTGCCAGTTCAAACTCATTGCCCCTCATACTGTCATTACAAGACCTTGTCAGTAGTCCCTCCCCAGCCTTCCTGTAGGCCCCCTTCAGTTACTGGAAGGCTACTCTAAGGTCTCCTGGAAGCCTTCTCTACTCCAGGCTGCAGAGCCCCAACTCTCTTGTAGTCTGTCCTCATAGGAGCGCTGCTCCAGCCCTCTGATCATCTTTGTGGTCCTCCTCTGGCCCAGCTCCAACAGTTCCATGTCCCTCCTGTGCTGGGGACTCCAGAACTGCACACAGGACTCCAGATGGGGGTCTAAGGAGAGCAGAGCAAAGGGGTAGAATCCTCTCCCTTGCCCTGCCACCCACACTGCTCTTGCTGCAGCCCAGCACTTGGTTGCTGTCTGGGCTGCACTCACACTGCAGGCTCATGTTGAGCTTTTCATCACCCCAGATCCCCAGGTCCTTTTCCTCAGGGCTGCTCTCAACCATTTCCCTCCCAGCCTGGAGTTGTGCTTGGGATTGTGCCTACTCAGGTGCAGGACCTTACACTTGGCCTTGTTGAATTTCATGAATTCCAGTGTAAGCAAGAATTATGCTGCTGTTCCTGAATTCTCTGCTCATTGCTTCTAGCCTGGTGTGGTAGCCATGCGTTGTAGCATGCCCCCTCATAGCAGCCCAGTGGGCACATGCCTGCAGCTGTGCAACATGTATGTCAGCACAGCCACCTGCTCGCCCTGTCCCCTCAGAACCACTTGCTGAGTCTAGTGTCAAGCATGGGTTTGAATGCAAACTGTTGCCCCAAACAGAATGTGATATGATGCAGAGTTTTGCAGTTAGTCTCAATTTGTCCTTTCTCTAAAGGTTAATAATGACTCTCAGCAACTAAAGACATGCTCTGGTCCAACATGGCTACAAAGAAGCTTAGTCATCCTCACTAGGGCTTTAATTTAAATTCTGTTGCTTTTAACGCTGGTACTTGGTCTCCACTGTGCAGTAAAGCAGCCTGCAGGCTCAGTGTTAGCAATGGGAATTATTCACATTGTTATGTATTTTGTCCAATAGTTGAAAGTGAATTTTGTACTTTCTTTGCATGTTTTTAGAATCTGATAACTATAAAAAGTTAAAACTTTGTATTAGAACTTCTACTGCAGTCATAACTGGTAGACTAGTAGAACACATGGAATATTTTCAAAGGATGTGATCTTCATATCTTGTTCTGTAGTCTTTGGGTTTTTTTAACCATGGTAATAATAACCCCTTTACTTATTCTTGTGAGTGCTTAATTACACTCACACTTTTGTTGTTAGGGGAAAAAAGTAGCTGCTGGGGTTCTGTTGTCTTTTTTCTTTTTTTTTCTTCCAGAGTTGCCAAGTCACTGAAGTTCTCCATCACTCTGTGTCCTAAGCACAACCTTTATCCATCCCTTGGACAGAAGCTGCAGCAGTAATTAAATACCTAATCCGTATTTCTGCTTTTCCACATGGACACTGAGGTATAGTATTATATACATACTAATATATTCTGATGTGATCTGAAAATCAGAAGTATATAAAAAATAAGTGAAATAGTCAGTCACAGTTTAACTATTCTATCATAGCTCAACAGAATCAAAACTCAGTTATCAGCTAAGGTGAGATTTCCTGATCTATTTCTGTCTGTCTCAGGTTAATTCCCATGTGGAATTAAGGGTGTAGGGTGATGGCAACTCGAACTACAGCAAATAGAGTACCTAGTGTTAGTTTGGAGTTTTTTCACCCTCAGTTCAAGATTTCTGTGCTAACTTGTGATACAAAACCAAAAGGAATGTACTCATTTGTAACCCAAACCTCTGAAATTAGAGAATTCAGGCTAAGCAGAGTACTGGGCTGCTTTTCCTGGTTATGAGCTAGTTAATAGCAACAAACCACATCTGTTTGTAAACCTACAATAGTGATTTCTTTGCTTCTTGTAGTATCTGTGCAGAACCTGTTTTGTTCTGTAGGTCTTTTCAGTTGAGATGTGGTTGAACACCACGCTGGAAGGAACTCCACCTAGACTGATGGAATGAAGAAGACAGATACATCTCATATCATCTTGTTCTGTTCCACTGTGATTGGGCAGCAGAGACATTTAGCTTCTTAATGTAAGTACTAATAAGTTGTCATTAGAAGTCAGATTCTGAAGACAAGAAATAAAACTCAAGCAAATAATTTTAAGTGTGTGTAGACATTTTATGTTACTGTGCAATGCTCCACTAGGCATTGAAAAACTAAGTATTAAATACACAAACACTGAGTAATTGTTAGTAACTCAACATAATTTTCTCCTTGGGTTCATGTTTAATTAACACATGGGCAGGATCTGTGAAAAGCTAGTTTAGGTTATCTTTGTTACTTTCATAATAGAGCACAAGAGATCTGAGTAAATGTAGTAACAGTTTATTGATCACAAACATAATACTTCTTTCAGCAATTAAAATGCTTGATGAGTCATGTGAACAAAAGGAAAATAAAGCACAACCAAAAAACAACTTCACATTTTTTCCATTTCATTCCTAGTCTAAGTAATAAATACAATGCTATAGCTTCTATTAATCTTATTTACATAGTACAATACTTGAATGTTGCCTGGTTTCCAGCCCAAATGCTTCATGACATGACAAGAGTATGTGTTGCAGCATTTCTACAGCCAAATACTGTAGCAGATCATCACAATGGAAAATTACATTACATAAATGCATCCAAAACCCCAAACAAACGAGGGAGGGGACCCTGCCATGGAGTGTTGCATGAATTGAAGACAGTAGCATTAAAAAGAGACATTCCCTCTCCTAGAATACTAATAACGTGCCGGTATTACAGAGATCAAATATAGGACAAGTATTTCTCTAGCCTCTGCAGATTGATACAATAAGTCCTCACTAACAAGCCAGTAAAGAGCAGATAATAACAGGTAACTGCATATTCAAAGGCTTCTCATAGCCCCACCAAAACAGAGTTTACTTCCATCCCAGAGAACACAGATAAGGACTACAACATTCTCTGAAGCAGAAAATAAACTGTGACAAATCAGCATAAGGATTTGATTTAAAATAGTTTGCTGCTAAAATAGTTTAAAGAAACAGACTCTTCTCTCTTGGTTGAGCAGGAACTAAGAAAGGTGAGGTAGCAAGACAAAGACGGAGTTTGCTTTCCAATGCAAGGCAGGAATAGGTTAGTTAACCTCATAAGGCTGGGAAAACGTAGCTCTCCTATGCCATGTAATCCTCCACTGCCACAGACAGTCCCTGCACATCCAGCTGGATGTGTGTTTCCTTTCCAAAGTACAGACTTGTGCCGAGAAGTATGCCCTGACTGCTCACCTACAAGTATGGTGATTTCGGTGGAAAAACAATTTTCCTTCCTGAATTACAGTGACAAGTTTCTCTAACAGAGGACAGGAAGCAACTAGCAACCAGTACTTTGAATTAAGACAAAAATTTATAGGCTGTTAACTTCAAACTGCCTACATGAGAAGGAAGCTTAATTGCCATCTAATGTATCACACACTAAACCATCACAAGTGTCCTAGTGATGACCACCCACCACTGAAATAACTGTCTGATAATAAGGGACTTTAGAGCACTTCTGACTGGACAGGGATGGGCCTGGTCTTTGATTCTGAGACAGTACCCACTGATTCTGGAAATGGAACTCAAGACAGATCTGTGCCAGTTGATGGTCTGGTCCCCCAGGTGTAAAGGTGCTCCACCAGAGCTGTGCTTACCTGCATCACTCATGTTTTCAGAACGTTGTACAGGTTTTAACGCTACACAGATCAGCAGGCAGAGTTGAAACTTCTCTCCTAAGCATGTTGTACCAACACTATTACTGTTTTCCTGCAGCTTAAGAGCCCATGATGTCCGATTGCTAGATTTCACACTACTCGAAGTACAGAATCAAATTGATTTTCAGATCATTCCTGTCAATCAACCGTCCAGCCTCGCAGAAGAACAGAGATCCTGAGTCATGCATCCTAGCTGAGAGTTTAGATTGTGAAATTAATCATTAATGAAACACTTTCTAAATTCAAACTCCAGACATAAGAACTCTTACAGAACTATGGAAAGGTAGAAGATGGTAAGTTCACACCACTTGCAAGTACAAAGCATTTAAAGCCTTAAGAAGTCACAAACCAATAATGGTTGTGACAGCAAATTAACCCACTGCTCATAAAGCTTACAGAAAGGCTATAGATAAAAATGTTTACATGTTAAAATCAAGTTGCAAGGACCAAAATCTGAAGCAGTCTCAGAATTGTTCTTCATTTAGTTTTCACCTTACATGCACCAGAAGTACATTAATTAGCATCATAATCTACTCACTTCAGCCTCTACTTGTCTTCTGCTTTGTGTTTTATCCATGTTTGGAGCAGATTTACCAGAAAACCAAATCTTACTAAAAATCATAGAAGTTGTTTATTTTGCAGATAAGATTTTTCCGAACTCGTCTCATACCATCACACCTGCATTCTTAAGTATTTCTGTCATTCCACTTTAGAAAGATGGACAAAATCCCAGACTGCTGTACAAATGTTTTCTTGACACCTTCCTGACAGCCTCCTCATTGTTAGCGAGACCTTGATTCACCAGCAGGACCAAAGTAACAACTGATAAAGTATTGTTCTAACCTAAGTAACTGAGATGGAGATTCAGAATCAAGGATTCCAAAATAATACTAAAATTCTCAATCCATAAAGTTCTGAACCTTTATCATACACATTTTATACTGTCTTTTGCAATGATGGCAATTACTTGCATCAGTTTGTTTGCTTAGTTTGAATGTGACAGACTGGCTTTGAGGGCACTGCAGTCAGTGCTGCATCCTTGTCTCAAACAAAAAAAGAAGTCACAAAATTAATCAAAACTTTGTCCTAAGAATGAAGGAATAAATTATCAAGCACAGGGCCAGGACAACAGAAATAAACCAAAACAACAATATGGCTACAACAAATTCTGTACATGATCTTTTACCAGCTGAATAAATTCCTTAAGCAGACAGCTAAATTCCATCAGCTTCAGTTATGAGTTAGTGTCTGGAAGGATCTACTGTTACCCAAGTTACTACTACTTCTGGCATAAGGCCTCAGCCATCTTGTCTGTGGTAGAGCCAGTGAGAAGCTTCCCCAAGCCTGAGGAGGAGACACTGTCTCTCTCTCTCTCTCTCTCTCTCTCTCTATATATATATATATGTATATGTATATAAAAATAATTTAAATAAACTTGCTTAAAGGCTGCTGTAAAGTATTACAGTGCAGTACGGAGGTGAGGAGAGTCTCAGACTTGCACTGCTGTCCCTATGCTTGGTTTCAAATAGTGCATAAAACAAACTGGCCAGATCAAAACTATCTATCTGCTATCTCTGACTACCTGTTGGGCTCTTTCAGCAGTAAAATGCTGAGCAGAAAATTAATCTGCACAATCTATTGCTATTATTGCACCTACTTTAACTACTTTCCTTCATTCTGTTTTAGGTTGAATTAAGACAATACAGTGTGATATTTACACTCTACAGGCAAACGAAGTGGCTTCAACACAACAGTCATACAAACTGCCAAGAAAATAAGAAATCCTTCAAAGAAAGCAAGAAATCCCTCAAAGTAAGTATGAAATCCTTCATTGATTCCCTTTGTACAAAAAATTGCCAACTTTGTCTACACAGTAGAAACTGAAGAGGCAAAGTTTGTATCCCTATATAAAATGCACATACATATATAGATATATATGTACAGATGTCCATACTATATAGATGCACAGAAACAAACATATGTATATATGCAGATACATACATATGTGTGAGAAAGGAGTTGGTTTAGTTTGCATCATTCAGGAGAATAACATATCCCAAGTTAGGCAAAATCTTCTGGCCGTGAAGTCATTCACTTGAACTTGGAGCTGAAGGGGGCCGAGCCCGCCGGGTGTGCTGAGCCTTAGGCGGTCACCCATACAGCTTCTCTGTTTTTAGCACAACGCTCTCCATGTCGTGGTAGCCCTTCCCATTTAAATGTTCACTGGTGCAGTCGTGGTTGTAGCTGTAGCCTTGGACATCACTGATCGTCGACACGGTGTAGGAAGCCGTGCGCGTGGCATCCGAGTGGCTGAAGCTGTGCTCAAACTGGATTTTGTACTGATTCCAATGTCTTCTCAGAACGGCTTGGACCTGGGCCAGAGAACACAAAGAAGTGCACATAAACCATCTGGAGGGTTGTTCTTTGGTGCAGGAGTGACATGGCACACGGCAAACGTGGCTCAGCTCATTAGGAAGCAAGGTTCAGTAATTCTGGAGAACAAGGGGTTCCCACAGGAGACATGTCACGGGGGTGTTCTGAAAGCTTTACAATTTCAGGAGGTGCTGTTCTTTGGCCAGTTTGGTGTGAAAGAATGACCCTGTACAACTCCTACAGTGTACTAGCTGCTCCAGAAAAGCTGAGTTTACAGGAGCAGGGGCAGAAGCAGAATTCTCTCCGTCCTCCTCTGTGGACTGACATCCTGAGGGGACAGATCAGACTTATGGATGAAAAAAAGTCACTTCTCTTCACCCTGATTTTTCCAAAGGCCATATCCTCAGCAGCTGTAAATTTCTCTACTCTCAAGAAACTGTATCTATATTTGCCACTGTTCTGGCACAAGGAAGCCTTTCCCAGTTTCTGACTGTACCTTAATTGAGTGAGTAGAAAGCCACTTTCTCCGAACTCTCTGTTATTTTAACCAGGGTTAAAAATAAAGCTGATAAAATAGCCACAGGCCCCAGCTGCTTTACATGTCCCCTCTGAAAGGATGTTATGTTTATGGCAGCCTTCCTCTCCTACAATATGGTTAAACACCTGTGCATACTGGATCGATGAAGTGTCACATTCATGAAATTCACATGGAATTAGTCTTTCAGTGAAGATGCCAAGTGAGGAATGCTAAGAATGGTAGTAGTGACTCTCATCATGCTTTGAGATTTTTTTTTTTTTAATGTTAAAAAATCCCAACCCACAGATCACAAATCTTTCATTGCCTCTTCAGTCAGACTCTGCACATAAAGTGTCCCTGCACATACTGGCAAGGCACTGACCTTCCAGAAGGGCTGGGGGCACACAGACATTTATCCAGCACTGTGCCCTAAACTGCAGGCCTCATTCACAAGCAGGACCTTCATTTCACAGAATCACAGATTTACTGAGGCTGGAATAGACCTCTGAGATCATCAAATCCAGTCTATGACCTAACACCACCACACTGACCAGACCATGTCACTAAGTGCCACATCCAATCTTTCCTTAAACATCTCCAGGGACAGTGACTCGACCACCTCTCTCGACAGTCCATTCCAGTGTCCAACTACCATTTCCATGAGGAAGTGCTGCCTAACATCCAGCCTAAACCTCCCCTGGCCCAGCTTCAGGCGATGCCCTATCATTCTGTCACAAGTTGCCTGGGAAAAGAGTCTGACACCCACCTTATTATAACTTCCCTTTAGGTAGAGTCCCCCGAGTCTCTTCTCCAGCTCAAACATCTGTACCTCTCTCAGCCTCTCCTCATCATTCTTCCCCTCCAGTCCCTTCCCCAGTCTCATTGCTTTCCTCTGGACCTGCTCCAGCACCTCAATATCTTTATTGAAGTGAGGGGGCCCAGAGTTGCAGACTTTGTTACACACGAGAACTAACTAGGGACCAGCGTTTCCCCCAGTTAAACTGTGATCGAGTGGGTAGATATTTTTAGGATTTTCCATATGTCTTCAAGGTTTCTTTTGTGTTTGCTTTACATTTCCCTAATGCAGCGGCTCCTGTTGCCTAATTTTACTGTGGTTTTAATTATGAAAAATAAAAATAAATAGAAAGGGATGTAGGTTTTAGACTTCCTGCAGTCTGGTAGCAGAAGCCTTTGGTTAAAGAAGAACTTTCTAGTTCTCAAAAACCCTTAAAAAGAAAATGTAAAAGCGTAAGGGAAGTAGTGTCAAATGGAGTAACATAAGGAATCTGCATTCTTGGGCAAAGGAGGTGCTCACTGACTGCTCACGAAACCATGCCAGTCCGCTCCAAACATGTAAACACAAATCTACAACCACTGGACTTAGCAAGTGTCTTAAATACTTCTGAGTATCTGATCTTCGTGCTCTCCATACCCACATTCTGTATTTCTTCCCAGGCTAACTGGAGAGTCCTTCTTTCATCATGGGAAGGTTGTGATGAATTAATCTGCATTGCATAGCAATCTATAGCCTTGAAGCTGTTCATGGCTTGAATACATTTCATGTCATCCACCATAAAGGCACAAGAAGAGGTATTATCACAATTCCATCTTTTCCAAGAAGGAAGCTTGGAATTTATCTTTAAAGCATAGAGATTGATCTGTGCACATCACTAAGCCATAACTTGTTCACAGGATCACACAGAAACATTCTCGTTGGAAAAAGAACCCCCCAGAATCACCAAGTCCAACCCAGAACCCTACTCTGCAAGGTTCCCCCTAAACCATATCCCCAAGCGCCACATCCAAATGACTTAAATACATCCATGGTTGGTGACTCCACCTTCTCCCTGGGCAGCCCATTCCAATGCCTGACCATTCGTGCAGTCAAAAGTTTCCTAAAGTCCAGTCCAGACCTACTCAGTCATGGTTTGAGGCCATTCCCCCTTGCTCTATCACTACTTACCTGTGATAAGAGACCAGCACCAGTTCTCCTCTCCATAGTCAACTACCTCACTAAAATTAGTGGTCTGCTGTAGATGCACACACAAAAGTATAAATACTGAGTAATTCCACTTTAGGCAAGGTGCGCCTGAGCTGGGAGGACTGCAGATGCAACTGAATGGCTTCTCTGAGGTTAATGGAGTCTATTGGCAGGGTTTGGGAATTAAACTAGACTTGCCAAGTTGCAAAAAAGCCTCGCACCCAGGTCCTGTCCCACACTCCTTCCTACCTGCCTCAGTTACCAACATTGAAAGTAAGACACTCTGAGAAGTGCGATATTTGTAAACCAGACACGGAGGGCATATCAGCCCCATTGCTGAAGACGGCCATCAGTACCCCTGCAAGAAAAGTGCCTTCAGGTTGCTTCTAGGGAGAAACCAGCCTGGTTTGCACTTCCTCCCTGGCTAGAGATAGCTTGCTATAATTAGTGTTTCCTGTATGGGTAAACGCTACTTCCTCCGTGCCCGTCCTAGTACCCGTCATGCTCCCTCGGAGCATTTCTAACCAAGCCAAATGTTTCTGGCAGCCTTCCCACAGCCTCTCCTTTACTGCTGACTCAGTATCTCACCTCTGGCCCCACTGCTCTCTTCTTGTAGGGTGTCACAGCCTTTCCTTTATTATTACTGTCCTTCAGCCTCCTCTAAGCCATCCAATCAATCATTCACAGAGAATCACTAGTAATTATCCTCTCCTTAACCATAGGCATCTCTGTCCTTCCAGTGAAAACAGAACTTTTAACACTTTCCTCAGCTTTGAGCCATTATTATTATCAGAAAGGGTAAAAAGCAACACATTTAATGGCAGAAAGTAGAGCAACAACTTGAGTTGTATTTCTCAGTCAGTAATAGAGATGTCAGCTGCAGCTGGGAGATTCTTGCTTTCTCACCTTCTTAGTTGGTAATGTCTCTTTTTGATAAGTTTTCATGAAAGGCTCCTTCCCATCAACTCTTTAACATGCTAGAGCCTGATGTTCAATGACAGCACAAATTCAGCAGCTCAGCAGCCAGCAAGGACACAACATCCCACGCTACCACCTACCTCCCTTGCTGATAAAGGGACTGCAGAATCCTGTAGACCTGAGGCCACAACCTGTATTGCAAGGTTGCTACAGGCCAGTGGAATGAAAGGAAAAACCCAAACCCCACATAGATAACATAGGTCGTTAATTAGCACCTGTTATTAACAAACAGCTCACCAGAAATCTTTCCACTGATTTATCAGATACCAGGGACGAGCTTCTCCTCTGGCTGCAGCCTGTCACACCAAAGCTGCTCTAGTCCAACCCAAATTGGACAACATGATGAGGTAGTCGAGAAGCATCTTACTCTGTGGTATGCTGGGACATAAGCAGGAGGAGAGTATCCTTAGGGAATCCCTGCCACAGGAGGTAAAGGTGAAGAGTTGGCATATGTGCCCTTGTATGTAGTGGGTTTGGGGCAGACAGCTGCAGTCCCTGCTAGAACTGGATTTGACAGGCATTCCCTGGCTGCGCTGCTCAAGATGTCTGGAGATGACCCTCGGCCACAGGCAGCAAGACATACCAGCTCTTTTTCTTACATTTCCTGGATCCTGTTCTCCAGACCTCTCTGCTAGCAGACCACTTCTATTCCCTTTTTTTTGCCAGAAGTGACCTGCAAGCCACTACATTTGAGCAGGGCTTGGCTCCTGGTAGAGAAAAGATTAAAAGGGAGCAGCAGTCGGGAAGTGCTAACAGATAGCTTTTAGCATGTTTGATTGCCAATGTCCGGCTGGAAAACTCCTTGACCCACTGTCAGTGTTGATCCCAGCATCGGTATTCAGCACAGGCCTGCCACAGACAAACATTAATGCCTCTCTGCTGCCTCTCTCCTTGCTCAGTCTTCAAGGAGGCATTGCTCAAACAGGTGATGATACAGCAGCAGCTTGTTCATAACAGCTAAGCCACAGCTGCAGGCTTTCTTCAGGCACTGGCACAACAGCAAGAGTCTGTAATGGTAAGGGAACACCCGCGTGCCAGCATGCCAGCAGCAGAATCTCATAGGAGACGAAGGAAACACGTTTGCTCCTTTGCAGACATTTTCCCTAACTACACTGCCATTCTCCCCAGGGATTTCCTCGCCAACAGAGTTGTTCATAGACTTCTAAGTCCCTTCTTGAACAGGTCTAATAAAAAACCTCAAAGTCCATAGAATGGTTTGGATTGGAAGGGGCCTCCAAAGGTCATTTAGTCCAACCCCATCTGCAGTTAGCAGGGATATCCTCAGCTAGAGAGCTCTGTCAAGCTTCACCTTGAATATCTCCAGGGATAGGGCCCCAACCACTTCCCTCGGCAACCTGTTCCAGTGTTCCACTAGCCTCACGGTGCAGGACTTGCTCCTAACATGCAATCTAAATCTACTCTTCTCTAATTCCTTGTCCTATCCCTGCAGGCCACTGTAAACAGTCTCCATCTTTCTTGTAGGTTCTCTTCAGGTACTGGAAGGCTACCCTTGGCATTGAAGCACTGAACCCAAAACTGGTTTAAAAAGAAGGAATTTCCACTCTACAGGGAACAAATGCAAACACGTATGTTTGACAAAGTCAAGACGTAGGGTCTAAAAATGAAATGTCTGAATTAACCAATGTTAAAATGGCTAAACTGCCCTTTTAGCAGCATCCTGCTGGCAGATATTCAAGAAGTGATTCACTCGTTACCACTTTTAGAGCTATGGAAGAGCTCATCTTTTACTCCTGATCAGACCATGAAGAACTGAGGAAACTGAGGATGACTCAGGTTTGCTTTTCTCACACAATAGCAGAGAACATGTAAAACAAGGAAAGTTTGTAACAATTGAATATTAAGATACAATTCTCACCAATTCTACCACATTTTTAGAATTGGGGTTTTGCCTCTAAGTTATAAAATGGCCTCAGAGGTTCCACAAGGATGAAAAGGCAGAGCTGAGCAGTGGACAATGTTTCATAGAAATTGCAGAGATTTCAAGGATTCCCCCCCCCCAATTTTTTTTTTCTGTTTGCATTGGAGCAGCACAACTGTTTTGTTTGATTTATTCCAAACTACAAAACTGAGGAGTGAAAGTGTGTGAAGTATCACTGCTGAACATGAGCAAGTGATCAGATCAGAGCCAGAGCTCTCAACGATGTGTTCTGCTTTGAATCAAACATATAAGCAGGGACTTGAACCTGGATCTACTTGATGTTAAAACTGGATCCAAAGCACTGTTGAATGCCCACAAAACTGTGACAAAGCCTTTCCTCATCTTTTTCACCTCCTTACCAGAAAAAACTTCAAATCACCAAGACTTACACATTTAGGGAGGGAGATAAACTTTGAAACCCCCCCACTAGTTTCACTGCAATTCAGTCACCTTCAGACTTAGAAAGAGCAGGAAGGAGGACCTGGATGAATGGATCCTGGTATTAGCCAGCTCTTTACCTGTAAGTCAAAATGACTGTGCAGTACCATTACATAAGCACACTGATACAACTCCATAACATCTGCTAAAAACAACTAAGGGCTCAGTCACTTGAAAACATCTGGCTACTCCCACACATCTGCTTACAGCCACACACTGCAACTGCACTGGATGTAGAACGAATGAACAAACAGATGTGTAGCACTGCAACTGTCCTTCTGCCAAAAGTGTTGCAAAAGTATCCGTTTGTTTTTTGGTGGGGTGTTTTTGTTTGCTTTGGGGCTGGGTTTTCGCAAGCAAGATCAAGCTTAATGATTCGTAGATCTATTTTTTAGCTTTTCTGACACTATAAAGGCCTTCTAAGTGTGCTCGCTACTTGGGGGACAGAGTTTATAGATGAAGGTCAATGTATGTGCTCCAGAGTCACAGGACCAAGATCTACCCAAGGTAACAGCACAGCTAGTTCTCTTCTACAGGATAAGTACCATACACCACTGAAATATGACACAATCCTCTCATGTAACAATAAGGAAGTTTCTTCCTAGAACTGGTTCCTTGGAAGTGCACTTCTTGCTCAATACATATCTCTGACACAAGCCCCTAAGCTTTAAAGTTCTGATTTTTGGAATGATACTTCTCAGTGGAGCTAAAAAACACTTTTCCAAACTTCAGCCTAAATGTTTCCCAAAGAACTGTCATCGGACAACAGTATCCCAGCACAGCAAGATACTTGCAGTATGCTCTATTCCTGCTGCAGAGAGGCCAACTGCAGTGACTCACCAGGATAGCAGATGCCATACAGGTTCTAAGAGACACAAATGTACCTTTTGGATATTGAATTACATTGTATTCTTACATATTATTCACTGAGAATTGATACCCAAGTGACGAGTGCATTCAAATCCTTATTTAACCATGAGACAAGCATATTGCTAGGCACAAGAGAGGCAGTCTGGAAGGTTTTCATGATGCCACTAACGGTGGGATAGTTTTTCCCAAACTCTGCTCTCGGTAGCCAGATTATTATTATTTTAATTATTTTTACCTGACAATTTTAGCTTTGGAATTTGTTTTACGTCTCTTTTCTGACACAAAACAGAGAAAGGAGCATAAAAGTATTAAAAACTGTTACTCTACCTCTCCATTAAAGAAGCAGAAAATTGTAGCCACCAGCAAACCCTGTAAAATAAAAACAAATATTCAGCTTTATTTCAGATGCATAGGGATTTGTCCCAGGATTCAGATAATGAGACAGAATTCAGCTACAGAGAGCACAGAAAATGCTGTTCAAGTCTAACTGTGCTGAATAAGCTCTATAAAGAGATGACTTAAAAGCGCTGGGCCACCATGGTGGTCTTTCCCCTTGAGACATGGAAATTCAGCACCATGGAAAAAAGTAATTGATAAGAATGTTGAATAAAAGTCTTTCCAAATTAAACCACCACCACCATTTCTTCTTCATTTGCCTCACGTGCCACCTGCTATCTAGCTCAAGTGAGCAAAAAGCTGTTTAAGGTTTCCTACCTGGTAGTGCATGAGGATGTGCATCACATAGTCATAAACTTCCTCAGCAATCCGGCCCTCTGGTCGCCATGGAAACAGGACAAATTCGATGCCAAGGAGTGGCACAAGAATCAGGGTAGCTCTCACTGCTTTCATGTACAGGTTGGATTCTGCCTTGTGGGTGTCTTTCAGCTTGGTTATGAGCACACGAACAATGTTTAGCAGGAAGAAAAGATTCACCTGTTGGAAAAGAAAATGAAATTGAAGGGAGTCTGAAAAATCATCCCACATGATTTCGTGAGACAACCCAGAAACTCATCAAAACTCACAATGGATGGATAGCATAGTAGTTATACAACAAAAACAGGTCCAAATTCTTTGAAAACACCTTTCAATAACTGAAACTGGGTTATCCACATCCATTCCTCTGTCTTGCTAAGCAGGTGTCCATCCAGATCATCTTCCAGCATTAACAGTCCATCACAGGGGAGTGATCAACTTTTTTCAGGTGGGTCAAGAGGATGACATTCTTCCCTTTCTGTATCGAAACATGGTTCTTCAAAAAGCTCCTTTTTAAATTTTTCAAATATGAGTGTGGCAAATTTATAGAAAAGACTCGGAATTTTTAAAATTAGAAAAATTAAATCCCATTGCAGTTACAATGCTGCTTCCAGGAGCTGGAGGCTCCTGCAAACAAACAGCAGGTTGAACACTCATACAGTGGCCAGTGAGTGATTTTTGGATCATTCAGCAGCATTGCAAATGCTGAGCAAGTGCTTCGCATCACGCTCACATGATGTGGAACTTGATTTCCCTAGCTATGAATGCTTTTCTTGTTCATTCAGGGTCACCACAAAGATTCATCTCTAACTGAAATCACATGTGTGCAGACTGGATCTTTCAAGCTGTGAGCACTCACTGCAAGCAACCACAAAACTACTACATGCAGTCATCCCATGGCCTAAGATGTGAGTAAACAGAGCAAGAGTAGTTAGAGATGACTACACCCTACGCCCACCTAGGGGAGGAATAATAAACTGCAGCAGTACAGGTTGGGAGGTGATCTGCTGGAGAACAGCCCCATGGAGAGGGACCTGGGAATGCTGGTGGCTAACAAGTATCCATGGCACAGCAATGTGCCCTTGTAGCCAAGAAGGCCAATGGGATCCAGATTGAGGGAGGTTCTCCTCCCCCTCTACTCTGCCCTGGTGAGACATCATCTTGAGTACTGCCTTCAGTTTTGGGCTCCTCAGTTTAAGAGGGACAGGGATCTGCTGGAGCAGGTCCAGTGGAGGACTGTGAGGAGGAACTGGAACACTGCCTGATGAGGGGAGGCTGAGGGACCTGGGTCTTTTTCATCTGGAGAAGAGAAGACTGAGAAGGGATTTAACGTATCTGAGGGCTGGGGTTCGGGGGGGGGGGGGAACAGGCTCTGCTCACTTGCTCCCTGGGATAGGACAAGGAGCAATGGATGTAAGCTGCAGCACAGGAGATTCAACTTGAACACAAGAGGGAACTTCTTTACTGGAAGGGTCACAGAGCACTGGCATGGGCTGCCCAGAGAGGCTATGGAGTCTCCTTCTCTGGAGACTTTCAATGGATGTGTTCTTGTTTGACCTGAGCTAGATTGTATGGTCCTGCTCTGGCAGGGGGGTTGGACTCTATGATCTCTTTGGGTCTCTTCCAACCCCAGACATCCTGCGATCATACAATAATGGCAGCCCCTTACAGAAACGACAGCTAGAAGAGACCTGGGGATCTCAGACGGTCCTATCACCTTGCTCAAGGGCACTGAGGCAAGACAAATGCTGCTTAGGGACCCACTGTGACTGGCAGACCTAGAGCATGGTCCTAGCTCTGTTTCCATATTCTGCTATCATCAACACCTAGAGACAAAAGGTATGGACAGGGGAAGACAACATCGACTGGAGATAGAAAGCTCTCTTCTAAAAAAGGTCTAGGAATTGCTGGTCTGCGAGGGAGGCCTCTGTCTCCTTACAGGGCAGATGGAAGCCAGGAAGCCATTTCAGGCCATGCGTGTCACCATGTCCTCCACAAGGCTGGCAGAATGCTTTCATGTCGGTGAAGGGTTTCACGGTAAACAGCTGTGCATTGTTATAGCAACAAGGCCCCTGACAGATATGTGATGTTATTTATATTTCACTTACATGCTATTTAAATCATTTTAGCAGGAAATTGTTTTACATAGGAAACTACTGCCTGAATTTCTCCTGGAAGTCTCCAGCTACCTCTAAGCTTTGTTTAAGCAACCAAGGTCTTCTGATTCTTTCTCAAGGGATTTATGTGGATTTTATGCTGTCCACGATCCTCATCCAACTTCCTATAGTACACACAGACAATAACTCCTTCCTCCATTTCTAAATTTAATCTTTCTTGTATCTACTCACTGGACATCAGCATGTCTCAAACACAGCATTTTCAGCCCTCTCATGTTTTGGCCAACAGCACCATCCTTGCACACTAAGTGAAAAGAAGAGATGCAGCAGCAGGAGTAAAACACCAGCCAGAAAAGTATTTTATTTACAACACACTGAAACACACAGAATGTTACTAACGGTACTACTTACCCATCAAAGCAAACAAACAAACAAACAAGCAGCCAAAAATAAGCACTCAGCGAGTTTGCAAAGAGGTAATAGGACAAACAGAAAAGATGAACAAGGCCAAGCAGAGGACAGAGAAGAACAAGCCTGAGTGTTAGTAAAATGATCTGCCCCAATTTGGGATGTGTCTAGTTCTTCTGTCACAGATACAGATTGAACTGCATTTTATATGGATCTTGAACAGCTCAGGATGAACTTAAACTGATGAAAACAGGTCTTGATTTCAGGCAGGTAGTAAGTGTTTTTTTTTACATTTAAGCAGAAGTAGGCCAGTGGAACTACTCACATATGTATTAGTATCAGACTGCCTGTGCTGGCTTGCGAAGCCCCAAAGGAGTCCTTTGTGCTAGCTGCAGTATGAACACACAGAGTAAAATACCAGCAGCTCCACAGTAACCTGACAAGTGAACTGAGCAAAAGACCAGAGACAGAAACAAAGGCAGAGAAGGCATTCCTGAAGAAAAAGAACTGTTAGCACCAACACTGGGACCTATGGAGAATTTAGATTCTGCCTTCGGAGTGGCTGAGTGAGCTTTTACATCAATAGCTGCTGCAGTTTCTGAATTCAGCGCTCCTCAGGTCCTTAATACTTCTACATCTCTGCATGCTGACTTTGTGCTAAGCAGTATGGTAATGCTTACTACCATTCTCTTCTCCACGGTTGTTCAGCCTGGAGAAAAGGCGGCTCCAGCGAGAACTTAGAACTTTCCAGTACCCGAAGGGAGCTTTCAAGAGGGATGGAGAGAGACTATTTCCAAAGGCCTGTAGTGACAGGATGAGGGACAATGGCTTCAAACTATAGAAGAGTAGGTTTAGATTAGATGTTAAGAACAAGTTCTTTTCCATGAGGGTAGTGGAACACTGGAACAGGTTGCCCAAGGAGGTGTGGTTGGGGCCCCATCCCTGTAGATATTCAAGGTTAGGTTCAACAGAGCTCTGGGCAACGTGATCTATTTGAGGGTGTCCCTGCTGACTGCAGAGGGGTTTGGACTAGATGACTCTTGGAGGTCCCTTCCAACCCAACCCATTCTATGATTCTATAATTCTATGTAGTTACATTTCTGCTGAGGATGGCAAAACAAACCATTGTCAGCTCAGGGAACTTGGATACTCTTAGACATGACCTGGCAGCCATTGCATGGGGTTTAACATTGTTACTGTGCTGGTTTGAGCTAATTGGCGTATTTTAATAGAGAAAATTAGGCTGTGAAGGAAAACAATGGTGATGTCTATTTCACTCATAGGCTTGCAGAGATGTTTAGAATA
>VWYK01038558.1:20354-33278 GCA_013399775.1 Semnornis frantzii | reverse complement strand
TGGCTGGCTGGCTGGATGGATGGGTGGCTGGATGAGNGCTGGCTGGATGGATGGGTGGCTGGATGAGTGGATGTTAGGAACAGGATCTTTACCATGAGAATAGGGGAACATTCAAAGAAGTTGCCCAGAGAGATGGTTGAGGCCCCATGCCTGGAGATATTCCAGGTAGGCTCAACAAGGCTCTGGGCAACCTGCTCTAGTTGAGGATGTCCCTGCTGGCTGCAGGGAGGTTGGACTGGATGACCTTTGGAGGTCCCTTCCAACCCACTCATTCTATAACTCTGTGGTTCCTCAAGAACTGCCATAGTCCTCCTGACCCAGAGAGAACACAGGTAAGAAGCTGAACAATCTTTTGCATCCAAAGATCCTCCAGGAACAGTCTTTCAGTCCAGTCAGAACATTATCACCAGAAGATGAATAATGTGGCACTAAAATTGGGGGTGACAGGGCACTGGAAGAGGCTGCCCAGGGAAGTTGTAGAGTCTCCTTCTCTGGAGACTTTCCAAACAGCCCTGGATGGGTTCCTGTGTGCACTACCTTAGGGGATCCTGCTTTTGGCAGAGGTGGGGTTGGACTTTTGATGATGTCTGGAGGTCCTCTCTAACATTCTGTGAGAAGAAAGCATGGCACATTCTGGGAATCATAGAATGGTAAGGTTGGAAGGGACCTCAAAGATCATCCAGTTCCAACCCCCTGCCATAGGCAGGGGCACCTCCCACTAGAACAGGTCACTCAAGGCCTCATCCAGCCTGGCCTTGAACACCTCCAGGGAGGTTGTGGAGCACAGAAGCACAGAATGGGATCAAAGATCCCATTCTGTGCTTCTGTGCTCCACAACCTCCCTGGGCAACCTGTTCCAGTGCCTCACCACCCTCACTGTAAAGAACTTCCTCCTAAACTGTCTAATGGTCATTTGCCTTCCTCCTTCTTACAGCACCAGAACAATTCAAAGAGTTCTCCAAATTCCAAGGCCACTTTAAATCACCACATCAATTCCAACCACGTAAGTTCAAACTCCACTGGAAGCAGCTAGTTCCAACTCACCTTTTCTGAAACCACCTGTTGCATCCTTCCACTATCACCTATGGAGCTTCTATGGATGAGAAAGCCTCCACCACCAAGTGAAAAGAAAAAAAGAAAGATCTTCCCCCCTCACCTTCTCCCTAAACTGGAGATGTTTCTGTCCATTCCTTCCAGCGGAGCCTCACATTCGAAGAAGAATTTTTCCACTCAGGTCTGTTTCTGGAGGTGGCCACTCAAGACTGTGTGAATCAAGTTTTTGTCTCTTTTAGAACATTGCAATAGAAACCCAATGACTACTTGCACGTATTTAAATAGCTTCATTGACTAGAACTGAATTTTGGTCTTTATTATTTTTAAAAAAGAAGAAAAACCAAAAAAAAAAAAAAAAGGAAAGTTTTGTAAATTTCTCTATCCGTCTCAGTTTACATTTTTGTACATTTGTATTTAAATGAGAGTCAGACTTTGGAGGTGTATATTTTCCAAGCAGCAGCTGTAAAGCCATGTGTTTTAAGACTTTTTTTTTTTTTTCTTTTATTTTGGTAAAAAGAAAAACAAACAAAGACAAAAATCAAACAACAAACAAACAAACAAACAAAACGACTCAAGACTTCCAGAGACTTCTCAAAGGAGAAATCATTTCTTTTTTAGTAAAATCTAGAAGGTTATTCATGAATCACTTTATCAGACTGGGGTTTTATTGATATGTTGTGTACAGCTCTGGAGCCCCCAGCACAGGAAGGACATGGAAGTGTTGGAGCCAGTGCAGAGGAGGCCACCAAGATGCTGAGAGGGCTGCAGCAGCTCTGCTGTGAGGACAGGCTGAGAGAGTTGGGGCTCTGCAGCTTGGAGAAGAGAAGGCTTCCAGGAGACCTTAGAGTAGCCTTACAGGAACTGAAGGAGGCTACAGGAAGGCTGGGGAGGGACTATTGACAAGGGCTGGGAATGGCAGGACAAGGGGAATGGGTTTGAAGTGTGAGAGGGGAGATTGAAAGTGGATGTTAGGAGGAAGTTGTTTGCAGTGAGGGTGGTGAGACACTGGCACAGGTTGCCCAGGGAGGTTGTGGCTGCTCCCTCCCTGGAGGTGTTCAAGGCCAGGTTGGAGGAGGCCTTGAGTGACCTGTGCTAGTGGGAGGTGTCCCTGCCTATGGCAGAGGGTTGGAACTGGCTGATCCTTGAGGTCCCTTCCAACCTTACCATTCTGTGATTCTATGCATTTGTATGGAGCAGTTTATTCTGACTTGTTTGGCACCTGCCTGTTGGGTTTCCAGCAACCCTGCACCCACTTCTCCTCTTCATTAGTCTGTAGTGTCTCTGGAAGCCAAGACTTTGAGGCATTCAAGAACGCCATGCCTGAGGGTCATGATGGCATGGGACCAGCACACTGAGATTTTGTGCTGACATTGTTAGCTCATCAAAAGCATTTTTTAGTCAGGAAGGGAACCCCCCCTTTTGAGCTGTCCTCCTCCACTGGTTTTCTTTTTTCTGTGTTGTTTCCAGTGCCAGCAAGAACAAAACTGAACGAGAGGTGACCCTGAAAGCAAATCACCTTTTGTTTTGCAAGGACTCAAAAGCTGCACCTGCTGAAATGAGAGCAAAACTCAAAGGGTTCTTCTCCAAGGCCTTTCCACAGTTGCTAACCTCAAACAGGTAGCAAGAGAGAAATTCAATAGCCTGGGTTGTGCTGACTGTGATGAGATTCACGACAGCTTTCTAGAGCTGAGCTGTGGAGATTCAGAGTGGGATCTGAGCTGCTTTTGAGCAGTGGTAGAGCTCCTGGGTTGTGTCTGTACTTAGTGCACTTCCCTGGGCAGTGCCCACCACACCATAACTCATCCCCTCAATTAGACCTTCCCCTTAATTGAATAAAAATGCCAGCTCCTAAATCACAGCTCCTGCTTTTGGTTCCATCGTTCTTTGTCAGGCATCGTTTAAGCGCTGATGAAAACATCCTTCCCACTAGGAGAAGGGATCAGTAGCAGCACCTCAGAATCATGCTCTTCTTGTGTGTGCCCTTTCCATGTCTTACTAAGGACACCAGGTCAAAAATATGGTTGCCTTTCTTCAGCAGGAATGGGAGAAAACCTTTGTCCCCTCCAAGTGCAGGCACAGCCTCTGCAGCCCAGCATGGTCTGAAGAAAGTTTTGGTCACCGTGCTCTGGACAGTGCTGGCCAGAGTACAGTTTTATACCTTAGAGGCATCAGGAGCAGCCTGGTTTGTCTAAAACCCTGTTAGCTAACAGTGCAGTTAGAATCAGAGAATGGGAAGGTTGGAAGGGACCTCAAGGATCAGCCAGTTCCAAGCCCCTGCCATAGGCAGAGACACCTCCCACTAGCACAGGTCACTCAAGGCCTCATCCAACCTGGTCCTGAACACCTCCAGGGAGGGAGCAGCCACAACCTCCCTGGGCAACCTGTGCCAGTGTCTCACCACCCTCACTGCAAACAACTTCCTCCTAGCATCCACTTTCAATCTCCCCTCTGCCAGTTTAAACCCATTGCAAGACCTTATAGTTACCCCAGAGTATGAGGAAACACTGTTCCAGTGGAAGGCTTAACAGCCCAAATCCTGTTCTCTATGTGTCCTGTCTGGCCAGTGCAGGACTACACAGGTGCAGGACTATGCAGTGCAGAAATGGTGCAGGTTAGCAGGGAGAAAGGCACAGTAATTGCATACTGAAGACAGCTTCATGAGGGAGAGACAAAAGAGGAGCAAGGATTTGCATAAAGCAGCTGACAGAGAAAAGCCAAGAAAGAAAGATGAGGCTTTGGCCCCATTGCCAGGTATTTCCAAAGCCTCCAGCCTCCCTGGACATCAGTAAGTAGTGCAGCTGGTCCAGTGTGCCACAGTACCACTGAGGAGTTGTTCCTCTTCATCTTTTACATCAGTGTGGTCCAGACATTTCTTTTCCCTGTGTTGGAGGTGCTCAGGGAGAGCTTCAGCCACTTTCCCATGTCAGATGATGGCACTGCAGACCTTAGAGAAGATGCAATATTTTAGCAAGGCAGTAATAGATGAGAGTTCTGAGTCATTGTCTCTCTCTGTATCAGCTATAAACTAAATCTGTAAATGCTCTCAGCTTCCTGCCATGAGAGGAATGAAATATTGTAGAGGTAAAAAGCTTCTGTGCAGAGTTAGAGCTCTTACCTCTGGTTCCATTCTCATGGCCTGTACCTAAACCAGCAGCAATGATGCTGTGGATCAAGACAGGCTTGCTCTGGGAGGTTTTCCAGGCCTTCTGCCATGATCTGTGGCATTTCACCAGATTTCAAACAAGGCAGGTGCAAAGTGGAGGGGCAGATGTCAGCCAGACAGCTGATGCCCATCAGTGTGTCTTGAGACAAGACACATTTTAGTCCTTCTTAGAGAGCTGCAAGCGTTGTGAAACTCCAGCCTGTTTCTATCACTCTGAGCCATCAGCCTCTGACCTTGCAGCACACAACAGGTTTGTGCAGCCCTCAGCTGACTCCATCCCCTACACTGATGCTAGGGGAAGAGGGTGCTGGGTGGGAGGCAGAGTGAAATGCTGCACTCTTTCTTCCACTGCTGCCGTTGCATGCCTTGGCAGCAACAGGTGAGTGTGCTCTGCCATCAGAAAGGTGTGGCTGATAATGCCTACCTGCCACCATCAGGAAGGGAGAAGAAGTCAGTGGGGGAAGTCTTGGCCCATTAATATTTCACTGGAACACTCTAATAAAGCTGCAGCTATTGGCCCAAGGGCTTCATCTCTTACTTACCAATCTGGCACATGAAGACTCAATTTTCTTTCTTTCTTTCCCATCTCCCACTTGGGAGATAAAATCCTAACAACAAAGCCCTGAATGAAACTGGTAGACAAATTGCAGATACAGATTGTAAATGACCTCACACCTCTTAGATGCTCTCAGCCTTAACTAGTGCTGGCTGTGGTTTTTTTATCACATCAGTGAATGACAGCACCTGTGCCTCCTCCTGCTCTCCTTTCAGCTGGGGCAGTTCTTACTCAGCAGCTGTAGGACTTTGACAGTGGAGACACAGGGACAGTGTAAAGTGCCTGACTGCTAACAGCTGCACTCACTGAGTGCTCCTGCTTGGAGCACGTTGTGCTGGAGTTAGGCATTCTGAACCCTCAAGCTGGTGTGGAAGAAGGATATTTATGCAGATCTGAAGCATCAGGCCTGGGAGGAAGTCCCTCTGGATCTCAGCTCCTTGGGAGCAGTGAGTGAGTAAGGGGAGAAACAGAGAATAAGAGCAGCTGAGGGAGGAGTCTTTGTGCATCCTGACAAGCTTTGTGTTGCTATCCTGATAAACTTTAAACAGCATCCAAGCCTTGGCAGGTTCAGTGCTGTCATATACCACTGGTGGTGATGAACAGTCCTGGGAATCTTCTAGTCAGAGTTTGCCTGCAACAACAACACCTGCAGGGTTTTCTGCTTCATTATTTTCTCCTTCTTGTGTGTGTGTTCTAAGCAATCAGCTCAAGACTGGAGGAGGACCACACTCCTCTCACTTCCACTCTATGACCAAGTGCAGGCTGAGCCTAGAACTCCAGGCCGAAGCCCTGCCAAGGCAGTGCCCTGCACGGCTTCCACAGACACTCAGTGTTTGGCTCTGCAATGCCAAAGCTCAGTGGGAGTTGTGTGTGTTCAGGACCTCTGGATAAAAAACACCTTCCTGGTTCCATCATCCAGCCTCAGCATTTGCCATGAGGTTTTCAGTACTTTCATTGCAGATGGGTAGTGCCTGAGGTGGGTTTGCACACAGCTCAGGAGCAGGAAGGAGTAGTTCTTGAATAGCTTTCCAGACTCATTAATTTCCCATCTCTCCTTTCCCATTACAGTGCAAGTTCTTATGTTTGGAGCTGGTTGCTTGTTTTAAATAGTGAGGAGCAAACTTTGCTCTTTTTAAGAACCAGAGATGTTTTGCAATCTGATCCTGAGCTGTCCATGCAATATTTTTCCCCTTGTAAATATTTACTGAGTAGTCTGATGAGCATTAATTATGTTATGAGCTTCTCTAGGTCAGATGATTGCTGTTCTTTTTCTGCAGTATCTCAAGGCTAGCTTTGGTCTTGTAGCATTTTCGTTCTCCTCTCTGGTTGGATGAGAGTTGCTTTTCTTTTTTTTAGACAAAGGCATAATGAAGGGGGGGAAATAGCAAATCATAAACTCCTACATCTGCACTCTTGACCTGAGTTATCTCTGAAGAGAGGTTGTTTTGTTTTTTTTACAAGGATGGCCATGACTCACATGTTGTTTCAAAACAAAAAAAAACTGCTTGAGAAGCTCAGAACTGTGCAAAGAAAATCAAACCAAGCAGGTGCTAGAGACCAAACTAAGCATTAGGGAGCTGCAGAATTCAACATTGCAGCCTTCCTCTGGCCCTGCTGCTTAGGGGTGGCTGGGGACTGGCAGTTCAGGGCCAATAGTGGCTGTCCAGTTAAACCAGTTTGATGCCAATTTACAATCATCCCCTGCCCCAGAAACTATGGCTCAGAGTGCCATCAGCAATGGGGGGGGATCAACCTTGGCTGACTCTGCAAAGCATCTGATCAAAGACTGACATTCAACCAGGCTTTAGGCTTAAGGATCCAGCTTGGATCCTTTGCTTCAGCTGTCCAAAGCTTCCTCTTTCAAATTCATTTGCTGTTGATCTTGCTCAGTAGAGAAGCCTCAGCTTACAAAGGAAACCAGTCTGTGATGCTGACAAACCCATGGGCAGGACAAGGGAGGCAGAGAAGCTGTGAGCTCTGGAGAGGAGCGTGAAAGCTCCTCTGATGTGTGTATCTTCAGCAGCTGTCCCGTGGCAGTTGGCACACACTGCTGCACAGCCCTCCTTGGGTCTCCACGTGTTGCTCCCAGGTGTTTTGAGCAGCCTGGAAATTGCACACACAAGGTGATAGGCTCTAGCCTGTGGCTGGAGGACAGCATCTCTGTGAGGGCCAGCTGGGGCAGTCTGTACCCACTCAGCCATCACACAGGTCTCTGTTCCCACGCCCCTGAAGCCCAGTCAGGAGATTCCTGGGAGAGCAATAAATGCACATCCTTACTGCACAGCTGCTGCTGCTGCTTACAGGCATCCATGGAAGGGATGGCTGCAAGCCCTGACTTGTGCACAAGGCAAGGGTGTCTTAACCTCTGCTCCAGTTAGCTGTCATCATTCCTTTTTTAATTCACATTTGTGACCCACACTTGCTAAGTCTCCCAGGGCAAAGGAGATCATTCCTCAGGCATTCCCCATACCATCTTTGGAAAGACTGGAGCATCCTTGGGGGTTAGTGTGCCCCCTGGGATGTAGACCATCTCCCTTCAAGAAGCACCAACTGGCCTGCTCTAGAAGTCCAGACTTAAAGTCTCTCCTGCCCAGGGCTGGTCCTAGTATGTGCCAGGCTGCAGGAGGGCACATTTGGAAGTGAAGTTTGGGAGCACTGAGGCTGTTCAGTGCTACATGGGAAACAGAAGATTCCAGACTCATCCATCTCAAGCCTTTCAGGACTATGACCTGCAATTTAAACTACTACTAATTACTTAGATTAAGAATAATAATGACTAACACCCTGAGAGAAAGCCTACCTACATTTAAAACAGCTCTTCCCTGGTTTGTGCCAAGCAGGACACAATCTTCTATCCTAAATCATATTTCAGTGCTGCCTGGCAGCAACTTCCTGCCCTCAACTGCAAAGAAAAAAAGAAAAGTGAAAGATATTTGTGCAGAGAACTTTGCAAATGACTTCCTCTAGGAAGCCCATTGAAGAAGGTGGAAGCTAAGGGTGTGCTAGACTGATAACCTGCACCCCTCTGTGATAATGCAAATGCAGCTGCTGCAGCACAGCTAAGCTGCTGTGCTGACAAACAGGCTTCAGGAAACAAACTGCTGCCTCTTCACTGCAATCAATATGCTGCCACATACAAGGTCTCCTTGGTTGGTGTACTAGAGACAGAAGTGGTGGACTGCAGCCCTGTTCTGCCCATGTTTTGCCTTCACTGCCCTGGGCAAACCTCTGTGCCCATTCAGGACCACAGAGCGATGCTCTCTGGCCATCAATGGAAAGCACTTTGCAGCCTGTGCACAAACTGATCAATAGCAGCTCTTCCTATTACCATGTAGCTGAAACAGGCTTAAATGCAGCTGCTCTTCTTTCTATGGCCAGGGAGATGACTCTGGCAAATTAGGGCTCCTTCTTTTGTCATTAGTTGCTCTTAGTCCCTGAGGGACACTGAAACAGAATGCAGGGTGCTTCCATAAAACACCTCCAACAGAAGGTGAGGTGGCAGTGCAGGTGTTGGAGCATTCTCCTATTTGAGAGCTAGCCAGAAGCTGCAGCATTCACATGGACACTTGCTCTCTTTTTCTTTTCAAGTGTTGGCAATAAATAGGTATGAAGAAGGGAACAAAACACCATTGGTTGGTTCAACTCTTTTGGCCAAGCCTGCGAACAAATCCCTAGGTACCAGTTGAGGGAGGTGCTGTATGAAGCCACAAAGATCCACACATGGGGCCTGTGCTCTTCCAGGCTGTGGAAACCAAGGAGGAACCACATGCCTGGGGTCTATAGGCTCTGGGGGTGGGGGGAACTGGAGGAGCTCTGCTCTGAGGACAGGCTGAGAGAGTTGGGGCTCTGCAGCCTGCAGAAGAGAAGGCTTCCAGGAGACCTTAGAGTAGCCTTCCAGTATCTGAAGGGGGCTCCAGGAAGGCTGGGGAGGGACTATTGACAAGGGCTTGTAAGGACAGGATGAAGAGGAATGGGTNACCTAAACCATTCTGTGATTATGGTTGTAGAGAAATTGTTTCGCTAATGACAGGTAGTGATTGGCACCCAGAGACTTGGGGTTGGAACTGGCTGAGCTTTGAGGTCCCTTCCAACCTAAACCATTCTATGATTCCAACTCCAGGTCTTCTGGGGAATTAGCAGTCCTGTAGAGAAGATTCATCCCCAGAGAAGAAAAGCTCCAGGCAGTGGCTGGATGACAGATTTGGTTTCCTTCCTTATCACCCAATGTGCAGCTGATAGCTCTACCTATCAGCAAGCTCAAACAAGTGATGCTTCAGGTGTCCTGAGTGAAGTCTCCCTGAACTGCTTTTCTTTTAACCACTGGACACTCTTTGGGGGGAAAAAAAAATGAAAATACTTCTTCATATTTCAGCCTTTCCAAGGTGAAAGTTGTAAAAACTTTCTTTTGTGCTTCTGCACCGTGTAGATAGACCTCAAGACTCCATACACTGCCATGTGGCTGCCCATACCTGACAAATAATTCAACTGTAATATTGCAGTTTCCTGCTAGATTTAGTCTTTCCACCTGCTTTAAAATGAAATAAAGTTAACAATGGTATTTGGTATATAAAAGACACAAAGAATATCCTCCTTATTCTAGCCTTCCAGGATCTGAAGGGGGCCTACAGGAAGGCTGGGGAGGGACTTGTAATGACAGGACAATGGGTTTGAAGTGGCAGAGGGGAGATTGAAAGTGGATGTTAGGAAGTTGTTTGCAGTGAGGGTGGTGAGACACTGGCACAGGTTGCCCAGGGAGGTTGTGGAGCACGGAAGCACAGAATGGGATCTTTGCACCCATTCGGTGCTTCTGTGCTCCACACCCTCCCTGGAGGTGTTCAGCACCAGGCTGGATGAGGCCTTGAGTGACCTGTTCTAGTGGGAGGTGTCCCTGCCTATGGCAGGGGGTTGGAACTGACTGATCCTTGAGGTCCCTTCCAACCTTACCACCCTATGATGGAATCTCAAGAGCATAGCCAAGATTAAATGTTTGAGGTTTGGTTTTCCTTTTGAGCACTTCTAATAGGCTCTAAGAGGAGCAAACACTTCTAGAGCAATGTGAAAAGTTGTCTTTCATAACTGAGTCAAGAGATCATTTTTGTTTTCTTTCTCTTTTTTGGTAATCAATTAAAGCAAGTGTTCTCAATTAGAAGAGGTAGTGGCTGTTGGTATTGTACAAAAATAACTACATAAGTAAACAAATCATCCTAGAATCCAAAGGGTTAGTGGTGGGGAGGGTCTGCTTTGGTTTTCTTTCTCTTTCCAGGGAGATCTTTAACCTTGTTTGATAAAAGCTAGATTTGGGTTGTGGTGTTTTTTTTTCTCTTTGGAGGTTGTTAAGTGAAGATAAAGGCTTCTGTGTTCTATGGCTGCTTGGATTCTCTGTACATAATGTCCTAGTAATGTCACAGTGCTGCTGTATCTAGATCAAACCACTGTTTTGATTGGGGTTGGGGGTTTTTTTTTCTTTTATTTTTGTTTTTGTTGGTTCATTTTGGGGAGGTTTGGGGTTTGGTTTGGTTTGTTTTAGTTTGTTTTTTTAAATAAATTCCTTAATTTAAATACATGAAAACTGTTATCTTCTGCTTTCATGAGGTGTGTAATCAAAACAGAGTTTTCTCAGGTCCCTGGGACACTGAAGATGACTACACTGAGAGTGAGATGCAGCCCAAGTCTTGCTCAGTGCCTTTGTGTGTTTGAGGACCAGGGAAGTCCTTTTGCCCCTGTGCTCAGNTACCTGAAGGGAGGTTGGAGCCAGCTGGGGTTGGGCTCTGCTGCCAGGCACCCAGGGACAGAAGAAGGGGACACAGCCTCGAGTTGTGCCAGGGCAGGTTCAGGCTGGATGTTAGGAGGAAGTTGTTGGCAGAGAGAGTGATTGGCATTGGAATGGGCTGCCCAGGGAGGTGGTGGAGTGCCCGTGGCTGGAGGTGTTTAAGAGGAGGCTGCATGAGGCACTCAGTGCCATGGGTTAGTGAATTAGAAGGTGTTAAGTGATAGCTTGGACTCAATGATTTTAGAGCTCTTTTCCAACCTGGTTCATTCTGTATGGACAACAAATTCTCTGTGAGCCACTGTGTCTATCCACTTGGTTCTCAACTGAGACCAGCTTCTCTGCAGACATTATTACAATGAACAGCCTAGCAATGACAGAGCAGTAGGTAGCATTTTCCACTCCACTAATTCCAGTTCCCAGGTTTGCAGAAGCCTGGTTCCAGAGGCTTTGTAGGGCTCTGTGGTGGTTACTCAGCTCTGGCTGTATGCACACACACACCCCAGCAGTACCTTCCCAACACAGCTACCTGTGTGCCTACACTTTTGCAAAGAAAAGAGGAGACAACTCCCCTTGCTGTTATTTCATACCATGGAATCCTGATTACCTGTTGAAAAAAACTATTTTCACTGAAAATAGTTGAGGTTCTCAATGTCTTCTTTACCTCAGTCTTCAATGATGGTGAAGAGTGGTGAGAGCCTGGAAGGGGCTCTGCTGCCAGGCACCCAGGGACAGAAGAAGGGGACACAGCCTCAAGCTGTGCCAGGGCAGGTTCAGGCTGGATGTTAGGAAGAAGTTCTTCCCAGCAAGAGTGATTGGCATTGGAATGGGCTGCCCAGGGAGGTGGTGGAGTCCCCGTGCCTGGAGGAGTTGAAGCAAAGCCTGGCTGGGGCACCAAGATGAGGTTATAGCTGTGTGACAATGATTGAAGCAGCAGGAGCAGGCAGCTTGCCTCTTGTGAAAAGCTTGAAGGCAGGCAGTGACTTGCAAAAAGCAAACTTCCAAAGCACTCATTCAAGGGTGCAAAGCCACAGGCTGCAGAAAATAAAGAATTCAGGTTGCCTGTGCTCCATTAACATCATTCCCTTGTCCTTATGCCCTGTTATTATTAGGCCCCCACGTAATGTTGCTATTATGTGTTCAGTCCAAGAGGAGAAACTAACCTCTGGCAGACTTACAATGAAAACCAGATGCAGCCCCTCTATGGCATCTGCTGATGCATTATGTGTGTCAGAATTTCATTTACATTGACCAAAAAAAAGTCTTTTCCTTCAGGGCAGAGCTCACCTAATTGGCTGCCCCCTCCATCTGCAGCAGAGAGGCAAATGTGAGCTGCGACAGATCCATAGCTAAGGCAGTGCCCAATGCTTCCTGCCCTGCTCAAAGGACCTGCAGCTCTCCCTGTCCCATCTCTCTGACCTTGGATCTTATTGATCACAGGACTGGGTGAGTGCTGTGGAATGAGTTTTATCTGTCTGCCTTCCCCTTTTGGAGAGGAAACTCTGTCGTTTCCCAAGGGGACTGCAGGAGAGGTGGTTCCTTAATCTGCCCTCTCCTCTCTGGATATATCCCCTCCCTCCCTCACTCTGACACAGAAATCACAGCATGTCAGGGGCTGGAAGGGACCTCCAAAGCTCAGCCGCTCCAACCCCCCCGACCAGGGCAGGATCACCCAGAGCAGATCACACAGGAACACATCCAGGTGGGTTTTGAATATCTCCAGAGAGGGAGACTCCANGAGCTGCGACAGATCCATAGCTAAGGCAGTGCCCAATGCTTCCTGCCCTGCTCAAAGGACCTGCAGCTCTCCCTGTCCCATCTCTCTGACCTTGGATCTTATTGATCACAGGACTGGGTGAGTGCTGTGGAATGAGTTTTATCTGTCTGCCTTCCCCTTTTGGAGAGGAAACTCTGTTGTTTCCCAAGGGGACTGCAGGAGAGGTGGTTCCTTAATCTGCCCTCTCCTCTCTGGATATATTCCCTCACTCACTCACTCTGACACAGAAATCACAGCATGTCAGGGGCTGGAAGGGACCTCCAAAGCTCAGCCACTCCAACCCCCCCGACCAGGGCAGGATCACCCAGAGCAGATCACACAGGAACACATCCAGGTGGGTTTTGAATATCTCCAGAGAGGGAGACTCCACAACCCTCCCTGGGCAGCCTGTGCCAGGGTTCTGGCACCCTCACAGGGAAAAAGTTCCTTCTCAGGTTCACATTAAACTTCCTATGGCTCAGCTTGCACCCAGTGCCCCTTGTGCTGTCCCTGGGCATCACCCAGCAGAGCCTGGCTCCAGCCTCCTGCCACTCACCCTGCACATCTTTAGAACCATTGCTGAGCTCACCTCTCAGCCTCTCCTCTCCCAGCAGCACAGCTCCAGCTCC
>VWYK01038553.1:3988-14820 GCA_013399775.1 Semnornis frantzii | reverse complement strand
ATTGCTAGATCCAGTCCTGGGCTTGCTGGATCAAGAGAGTCAGGGAACTACTGGAGAGACTCCAGCAGAGCCTACAAAGATGCTGAGGGGTCTGGAGCAACTCTGTGAGGAGCAAAGGCTGAGAGCCCTCTGGGGGTGTTGAGCCTGGAGAAGAGCAGCACCAGAGGGGATCTGATCAGTGCTCAACAAGAGCTAAAGGGTGGGGGGGATGGAGACAGACTCTTGTCTGTGGTGCCCAGTGACAGGACAAAAGGGGCAATGGGCACAAACTGGAACCTAGGAGGTTCTGTCTGAAGTGGAGGAGAAACTTGTTTGTTGTGAGGGTGCTGGAGCCCTGGAGCAGGCTACCCAGAGAGGTTGTGGAGCCTCCTTCTCTGAAGAGCTTCCAAATGCCCCTGCCCATTATGCTCCTGGGCAAGCTGCTGTGGGTGCCCTGCTTTAACAGGGGGATTGGACTGGATGATCTGCAGAGGTCCCTTCCAAGCAGCAGCATGCTGGGATTCTGGGAATACAGCATTAGCACTGTGCATGAATGAGTTAATAGCAAAGTCTCTCTGGTGTTTTGCTCCGAAGTCGTGTGCGCCAAACTGACCTTTAATCTTGGAATATAAATCACTTTCCAGTCCTATTATTTGTAAAATCCTACAGGCTTGCAAATGCACAAAAGAAGCCTTTGTCTCTTATTAATTTAATTTATAGGTTAAAGTTTCAAATCAGTGGCAAGCAAAAGCTGATTTACTATTCACTTCAGGAATTGCTGCTCTGGAAAGCACAGCGTTTGCTAGGCTGCCTCCAAGTTGTGATGTGTAATTAGGAGCTTCTCTAATTATATCTGGTGTAATACAATTTGCTTATCTTTTTTGGTATGTATTCTACAGAAAAGCTGAGAGGATAGCTCACTGTGGGTTAGCTCTTTCAACCCTAGAGACCAGACAGATCAGTAAAACCACTGAGCTTTGTCTTCTGTTATCATTGTGGTGAGATGACTGCTTTCAGGCATTGCAAGTTGCTGCCCTTTTGTCTGTAGAATCATAGAATGGCTGCAAGGGACCTCCAAAGGCTTCTCCTCCTCTTTAGATAGAAGCTCCTGGATTCCAGTTTGTGCCTGTTACCCCTTGTCCTGTCATTGGGCACCACTGACAGGAGTCTGGCCCCATCCTCTTGCCCCCAGCCCTTCAGCTCTTGGTGAGCACTGAGAAGATACCCCTGGGGCTGCTTTTTTCCAGGCTCAACAGCCCCAGGACTCAGCCTTTCCTTCTCGCAGAGCTGCTCCAGGCCCCTCCACATCTTTGTAGGCTCTGCTGGACTCTCCCCAGTAGTTCCCTGCCTCTCTTGAACTGGGGAGTCCACAACTGGACCCAGTACTGCAGCTGTGGCCTCACTGGGACAGGATAGAGGGGGAGGAGTTGGATGGTTTCTCTTCTCAGATGAGGAGAGTTCCCACCTGCATTTCAGACCCATGGCATTTCTAGGCAAGCAAATTTGTAGCCAGTCTTTCTAATCTGTGTCATAAGATCTGGAGACAAAGAAATGAGGTTGTTTTTTTTTTCATACCCTTACTGTCCAACCACATTCCAGAGTAAATGGCATCTCAAGGTGCTTGCTGGAAGCTTTTATCTCTTGACCAGTTTGCATGGAGATGTAGGTAGGGCCTGTGAATTGTTCCCCTTGCAAGCCTGATGGAAATATTTGTATGAAAAAAATGTCATTTATCTGAGTCAGATTCATGAATTCTCTTATCTGTGTTTTGCAAGGATCATATTTTTCCTCTTCCCTTTCAGCCTGGCTGTCTCAATGGCTAAAAGGGGTTTTATTGCTTTAGCATTCATCAGGACTTTTGACAGGATTGAACTGGATCCTGTCCAATTAGACCTGGACAATATTGAGTTTCCAGCTGCTGTGTTGGTTCCATTGGGATGTAACACAAACTGGGCAGGCTCTGCAGTCAGTGTAGTGGTTGAGTAAGCCCAGCTCAAGGTGGGTGTCTGCCTTCTCCCACAGCCATGCTCTGTATTAGGGCTTCTCAGCAGCTCTTCAGCAAAAAATCTGCAGGACAAGCAGGGAGGAAGTTTTGGTTGTTGTCTTAGTGCCATGTTCAATGAACTCACCTTCCTCAAGGAACCTGCTGACATCTGGAGCCCTCCTTTGGTTCTCCTCTTCATCTAGGCTCAGCACTCTGAACCACTGCCTGCCTTGGTGAGCTGGGACCAGCACCCCTTTCCTAGCCACTTTTCCCCTTGAGAGTGTAGATGAAGAAGTTTTTTATGCTGAAAGTGGGGGAACACTGGCACAAGCCTAGAGAGGCTGGAGATGCCTCATCCTTCACACCATCCCAGGTAAGGTTGTTTGGAGTTCTGAGCAACCTGCTCCAGTTGAAGATATGTGCACACAGCCCAGACAGCAACCCAGTGCTGGGCTGCAGCAAGAGCAGTGTGGGCAGCAGGGCAAGGGAGGGGATTCTACCCCTTTGCTCTGCTCTCCTCAGACCCCATCTGCAGTCCTGTGTGCAGTTCTGGAGCCCCCAGCACAGGAAGGACATGGAACTGTTGGAGTAGGTCCAGAGGAGGCCACCAAGATGCTGAGAGGGCTGCAGCAGCTCTGCTGTGAGGACAGGCTGAGAGAGTTGGGGCTCTGCAGCCTGGAGAAGAGAAGGCTTCCAGGAGACCTTAGAGTAGCCTTCCAGGATCTGAAGGGGGCTACAGGAAGGCTGGGGAGGGACTATTGACAAGGTCTGGGAATGCCAGGACAAGGGGCAATGGGTTTGAAGTGGCAGAGGGGAGATTGAAAGTGGATGTTAGGAGGAAGTTGTTTGCAGTGAGGGTGGTGAGACACTGGCACAGGTTGCCCAGGGAGGTTGTGGCTGCTCCCTCCCTGGAGGTGTTCAAGGCCAGGTTGGAGGAGGCCTTGAGTGACCTGTGCTAGTGGGAGGTGTCCCTGCCTATGGCAGGGGGTTGGAACTGGATGATCCTTGAGGTCCCTTCCAACCTTACCATTCTATGATTCTCTCTCCCTGCAGACTGCAGGGAGTAGGGTTAGATAACTTTGAAAGGTCCCTTCCAACCCAAGCCAGTCTGGGATTGTGTGATTTTGTGATTGCTTTTTCCTCTACTGGGTCTCAGACCACCCCCACTCCAGCAATGGAGAGCAGGGGGAGATGTTAACCAGCAACTGCTGGAGCTGAGCAAATTCTGCTCTGCAAATGCTGCTCTTTCAGAGCATTTCTTGACATGCAAACTGGGAGTTGGCTTTAATCCCCACTTGACTAACTGCATTGCTTGCTACTGAGAAGAGGTAGGCTTGTTGGTAGCTCTAGGGCCTTGCAGCAGTTTTTATCTTGTTGGAGAAAATTGCCACCTGTCTAAGGAGCAGAATCAGGATCCCACACAGGAGGTGGCTCACACTCCCTGTGGAAGGAGCTGGCATTGGCAAGTCCTTAAGGCAATTGTTGCAATTAACAGTTTGCAGCCCACCATGGAAATCTGCTCAATGTGTTAGCCCCTGACCCTGAGGCTAAGAAGGGAAATATTTTAATTCAGGGAGTTAATTGCAATTTTAGCAGCTTTTACACATCAGGTTTGGCAGTTGAAGGTGAAATGATGTCCTGCTTGACTCCAAGCCAAATGACTAAGAACATGAAACCCAACACAGTGGTAGGGCAGGAGGAAATGACCTCAAGTTGCACCAGCAGAGGTTGAGGTTGGAGATTAGGAACAATTTCTTTGCTACCAGAGTGCTCAGGCATTGGAACAGGCTGCCCAGGGAGGTGGTGGAGTCTCCATCCCTGGAGGTGTTCAAGAAACACAGGGACACAGCCCTTAGGGACATGGTTTAATGGCCACAGTGGTGTTGGCCTGGATGATCTTAGAGAGCTTTTCCAGCCAAAACAATTCTGTGACTGAATGATCCTAAAGGTCTTTTTTAATCCAAATGATTCTATGAGCAGGAACAGGCTGGGAGTGTTTCTTGACCCCATTCATTAATTTCAGAATGGTAGAGCTTGAAAGGGACCTCTGCAGACCATCTGGTCCAAGATGCTGGTTTCTGGTATTTCTGCAGCCCTTTGTTGCTGCAAGTCAGAGTCACAAGATCACAGAATGTTAGGGATTGGAAGGGACCTCAAAACCTCATCCAGTTCAACCCCCCTGCCACAGCAGGGTCACCTAGAGCAGGTCACACAGGAACACCTCCAGGTGGATTTTGAATGTGTCCAGAGAAGGAGACTTCACAGCCTCTCTGGGCAGCCTGCTGCAGGGCTCTGTTACCTTCACAGTGGAAATGTTTTCCCTCATGTTCTTGTGGCACCTCCTCTGCTCCAGCTGGCACCCATTGCCCCTTGTCCTGCCATTGGACATCCCTGAGCAGAGCCTGGCTCTGTCCTCCTGGCACTGCCCTGCACATCTTTATAAATGTGACTGAGGTCACCCTTCAGGCTCCTCTTCTCCAGGCTAAAGAGACCCAGCTCCCCCAGCCTGTCCTCAGAAGAGAGGTGTTCCACCTGAAAAAAATATTTCCAACAGCTACAGGAAAAGCTCCATGAGCAGGAAGCAAGGACAGGTCCTCAGATCTCTAACCAGTGGCACTGTCTCTCTTTGTCCTTGCTCACTGCTTCTGTTGGCAAACAGAGCTGAGGGACATTTCCCAGCCTGTTCCTCCCTTTGAACATTGAACCTGAACTATCTGAGTGCACAGGGGATTGACAGGAGACAACAGGAGCCAAAGAAAAGGGCAGTAACCTCATTTCTCTGCCAAAAGAAGTGAAAGGAGAATATAGCAGGTAGTCATCAAAGGGTGGTTTGCTCCAAGCTGGTCAAACTTGTCTTTCCTAGTTGAACTCTGGGTTTATTATAGGCAGAGCAACTGGCTTTTGTAACCTGTTGAGCTTGAGGTTCACATCAAGGCATCTCTCCACATCTACACAGCTTTGAAATCCCTCCAGGGATTGGGGCTCCACTACTGCCTTGGGTAGCCTGGCGCAGGTCCTGACAACCCTTTCATAGAATCATAGAATGGTAAGGTTGGAAAGAACCTCAAGGATCATCCAGTTCCAACCCCCTGCCATAGGCAGGGACACCTCCCACTAGTACAGGTCACTCAAGGCCTCCTCCAACCTGGNTCTTCGTGGCCACCTCTGAGTCCTTCCTGTGCTAGGGGCTCCAGAACTGCACACAGGACTGCAGATGGGGTCTGAGGAGAGCAGAGCAAAGCGGCAGAATCAAGAAATTGTTCCTCATGTGCAACCTAAACCTCTGCTGGTGCAACTTGAGACCATTGCCTCTTGTCATCTTCCTTGTTCCCTGCGAGAAGGGACCAACCCCACTTGGCTCCAACCTCCTTTCAGGGAGGTGTGAAGAGCCAGAAGGTCTCTTCTCCAGGCTGAACACCCCCAGCTCCCTCAGCTGCTCCTCACCAACCAGCCCTGTTCTCCAGACCTTTCACCAGTTTTGTTGCTCTTCTTTGGAGCAGTCCACAACTCTGTAGAGCAGTTATACAGAAATTGCTAAAGAGGGTACCAGGGAGGACCAGCACCTCAAACCCTCTCCATGTCAGGGTGCCTCAGTTTGCCCCTCTGGCTCCTAAAGGGATACTCACCTGCTAAATGTATTTTCCTTCTGGCAGTGGTCCCCATATGGTGGCTTTAGAGGGCAGGAGGCAGCTGTGAGGGGCTGAGGAGCTCAATCGTTGCTTGGCCAAATCCATTTGAGATGCTGCTTGTAAGAGGTGCTGAGCATTTCCAGCAGGCTGATCCTTTTCTTTGTCAGCAACTTGCAGAGACCAAGTTTCCAAGGGGTAATCCTTTAATTCTTTAAACCACTGGTTTGGATTTCTGTGAAGGTCTTATCACTGAGAACTTCCTTGAGAAGTTTGTACCAACATCACCAGAAACAGACCTTTAAAAACACTTTTTCTCCATTAAGACCTTCTGCTTCTGCAGAGGGTTTGATGGTTGCTATTTGTGTGCAGTTTTCATCTGGTTGTTCCTGCTGGACATTTTCCTAAGCAGGAGCAGAATCTAACAGAGCTTTATTTCTAGCTCCCTTTGGCAGCTTTCCCTACCAAATATGCAGCAGCCACACACATGACCTGCCTGTGCCACCACCAGATGAGGGCTGGGTGACTCCCTCAGGGGACTGGAAAGGCCAGTGGTGGTTAACAAACATCCCTGCTTTGCTGCTTAAATACTGGAGTCCTGAGGAGAAGGGCTTGGAGGTGCTGATGGGTGAAAAGCTGGACGTGAGCTGGCACCGACTGCTGCCAGCCCAGAGCCAGCCTGTCCTGGGCTGATCCCCAGCAGCAGGGGCAGGGAGGGGATTCTGCCCCTCTGCAGTGCTGGGGCCAGCTCTGGAATCCTCAGCACAGCAGGCAGGGACTTGTTGGAGCAGAGCCAGAGGAGGCCACAGCAATGCTGGGAGGGCTGGAAGCTCTCTGCTGTTGGGGTTGTCAGCCTGGAGAAGAGAAGGCTTCGAGGGAGACCTTTTGGTGGCCTGAAAGTGCTTAAAGCTGGGGACAGACTTTTGAGCAGGGCCTTTTGTGACAGGGCAAGGGCTGATGGTTTAAACTGAAAAGAAGGTTTTACACTGGAGAAAAGGAAGAAATTTCTTACCCTGAGAGTAGTGAGGCTCTGGCCCAGGTTGCCCAGAGAGGTAGGAGATGCCCCAGCCCTGGAACCATTGCAGGTCAGGTTGGTTGGGGCTCTGAGCAGCCTGCTGTAGCTGGGGNCAGCAGGCAGGGACTTGTTGGAGCAGAGCCAGAGGAGGCCACAGCAATGCTGGGAGGGCTGGAAGCTCTCTGCTGTTGGGGTTGTCAGCCTGGAGAAGAGAAGGCTTCGAGGGAGACCTTTTGGTGGCCTGAAAGTGCTTAAAGCTGGGGACAGACTTTTGAGCAGGGCCTTTTGTGACAGGGCAAGGGCTGATGGTTTAAACTGAAAAGAAGGTTTTACACTGGAGAAAAGGAAGAAATTTCTTACCCTGAGAGTAGTGAGGCTCTGGCCCAGGTTGCCCAGAGAGGTAGGAGATGCCCCAGCCCTGGAACCATTGCAGGTCAGGTTGGTTGGGGCTCTGAGCAGCCTGCTGTAGCTGGGGATGTCCCTGCTGACTGCATGACCCCTCCCACCCAAACCCACCTGGAATTGTGTGATCAATACAGAAGAGGTTTTGTTACCTTTTTTTTTTTGTTTTTATTCCCCTTTTTTCCCTTTTTTTTTACTTCTGAAATGCAAAACTCTTCTGAAAGTGACATTTAGCTGCTTGGATTTTGGATTGAGGATTTTATCCGTGGCTTTATCCTGTTGAATATCTTTGTATCTGCAGCTCCAATCAATTGCTGGGTCTTAACTCTTCTTCCTAGCCACAGTAACCAAAGAGTAACCCAGCACAGGGGGCTCAGGTGTGGGACCCTGTAAAGCTGGAAAGGCTCAAGGGAGAAACTGAAGCTCAGCAGCAGGTATTTGTTTTCCTTCTTGCTTGTCTCTTATTTTTTCTGCCGAGGATGAGTCCAGATTTCATCTTAGGGGCTTTGCCTTTAGCAAATCTCTGAGGAGCTCATGCCAAGCTTGAGACCTTGCAGCTTATCTCCCTCTGAGAGCACCTTTTTGGTCAGTAAGGCAGGCTTTTGGAAGGTTTGCTTCTGCATCAAGAGTGGTGTGGGTTTAATTTGCCAGTTAAGATGTTCCTGACTTCTCCTGGCTTTCTAATGTTTCCTCTGCTAAGAAATCCTATATGTCACCTAAACAGGAGCTACTTGGGCTGGGGGTTTACAGGAGAGCACTCAGGAATTCCTGTTTCTCCAGCACTTTAGTTCAATTTACACTGTACACTGAAGAAATCCTTCCCTTTGGGTTAGGATAGGTTACACCCTCTCCTCTGTGGAGGAACAAAGGGCTGTCTGTTACGGGGGGCACAGGGAGAAGCTGGGAAGGATGAGGGGTGGGAGTTTGGGATGTGTTTCATGTTTAGGGGAGTGATGAGCAATGAGAGCACTGCAGTAAAATAGGACTCAAACAACCCCTTTAGAGTGGGGATGTGGAAATAACCAAGATGGCTTCAAGTCAGGGTGTTGGCTGCGTTGTTGTTCCCTTTAGGGACCTTGTGGTAGCTCTTTGTGGTTTGAGGAGGCTGGATCCTGTGGTCCTGGCAGGGGGCAGTGGGGTCAGGAGGGCCACTGCTGCCCTTGGGCTGTATTGCTGCCTGCTAACAGCTCAGCCTGGGTTCCTCCACCTCCTGCTCCATGGGGTCTGTTGATACTGACCTTAACTTGCATCTTCGTACCAGATTTGGGCCTTTTTTGATGCTGTGGAGGTGCTGATCTGATGTCAGGCTAAAGGTGATGGCCCAGATTGGTGAAGTCACTTCATTTTTTTGCTGGCTTCAGTTATTTGACCAGATCTTTGTGGGGAACCTTAGGTTTTACCTTCCTCTGGCTTGTCCTACGTGGTGCCTTGTGTCCCACACCTTTTGTTACCTTCTGCCATGTCCTCTCCAATGCCTTCAGGCTGGTGGAGCCTATCCTCACATCTCAGTGTTCTGACAGCCCCAGAAGTGCATGACATAACCATCACCATGGTGTCTTTACATGGAGACTTTCATTCCATCTCCTTTTGAGATCCCACTGGAAGTGTTCTCCATGGCCTGGTGTCCCCACCCATGGCTCTGGTGCATGCAAACCTCTGCACAGTAGCAAGCCCTGACCTCCCTTGCAGGACTTTTCATGCTGGGAAAGATGAACCCCCATGGGCCCTTAGTAGGTGTTTCCATGTTGTGTGTAAGGAGGCTCCACACCATGCTGAGTTTGAGTATTGTGTTTGTGTGCACCAGAGCTTGGGTTTAGGAGCCCTCTGGGATGAATAGCTCAGCTATTCCCCCCTCACTCTTTTTTTCCAGAAGATGTATTTAGAGGTAAAGCAGCTGTAAACTTGTAGAATTTCTCCTCTGCTGCTGCTGGAGTGACTTACAGAATCATAGAAGGGTTTGGGTTGGGAGGGACCTCCAAAGGGCATCCAGTCCAGCCCCCCTGCAGGCAGCAGGGACATCCTCCACTAGAGCAGCTTGCTCAGAGCCTTCTCCAGCCTCATCTTCAATATTTCCAGGCATGGCACCTCAGCTACCTCCCAGGGCAACCTGTTGCAGTGTTCCAGCAGCCTCATGTGCAGAACTTGTTCCTCACATCCAATCTAAATCTGCTCTGCTCTCATTTCAAACCATTGCCTCTCATCCTGTCCCTGCAGGCCTTTGCAAACAGTCCCTCTGCAGCCTTCTTGGAGCCCCCTTCAAGTACTGGAAGGCAGCTCTGAGGTCTCCCTGGAGCCTCTTCTGCAGGCTGAACACCCCCAGCTCCCTCAGCCTGTCCTCATAGCAGAGGTGCTCCAGCCCCCTGAGCATTTCCATGGCCCTGCTCTGGACCTGCTCCCTCAGCTCCATGTCCTTCCATTGTTGAGGGCTCCAGAGCTGGACTCAGCACTGCAGGTGAGGTCTCAGCAGAGCAGAGCACAGAGGCAGAATCTCCTCTCTCCATCTCTGGCCATGCTGCTTTGGATGCAGCCCAGGCTGCCATTGGCCTTCAGGGCTGCAAGCTCACACTGTTGACTCATATCCAGCTTCTCATCCCCCAGCACCCCTAAATCCTTTTCTGCAGGGCTGCTCTCAATCTCATCATCCCCCAGCCTGCACTGCTAACAAGGATTGCCCTGGCCTGAGTGCAGGACCTTGCACTTTAGCTTTTTGAGCCTCATCTAGGTGTGGGGCAGGCAGCTTGCTGACCATCAGCATGTCCAGGGGCACTTAGCCAGACATCAGGGAGGGGTAGTAGTTAACAGTTTAGCACTGTGTGTTCTTAATGGTTTTAGGGCTTCTGAGAGAGCCTGACTCTTGAGTTACTGGAAAGTTTTTTGTAGGCCATTAGGAAAGCTTGCTTCAAGAATTGGTTCTACCTGCTGAAAGAATTTATTGTAGGAGATATTGAGAGCTCTGTCTTGTTGTGTTCCCGGGTTTCACAGGAGAAACAGGAGCAGGACTCTGCCTGTCACACCAGCTGGTTCTGATAAACTCTCAAAGAACCCATCTTGAGTAAATGAAACACAAGTTTTGTCAAACAATTATGCACTGGGCTTTTCATCCCCGTGCCTCAGTGCTTGCATTTAATTTTATTGCTTCAGATTTAGCAGAAATTTAGTGTTTTGTCATCTTCTGCAGAGGGAACTGTCTCTCTTTCTCCCTCTCTGAGGCTTCAGCATTCCTTTGGCTTTGTGCAGTGTGGACTTGGCCTTCCAAGCACAGCTTATGTTTGGCCAAATTTCAGTTGCTCTGTACCCAAGCTGCCCAAGTTGACAGTGGATGATTAGAACCTCTGAAGCTGGCTCAGGAATGTGCTTTTTTGTTCAGTGGTGTGGCAGGAAAGATTCCTGCTTTTTAGTTTTCATTTCAAGTAGCTTTTGGTCAGAAAGCCAGACTCAAGCAAGGTACCTTCAGTCACTCAGCTTGCAGAGCATTGGGTTAGGCCTGCAGAGGTATCTGCTCATTCTATAAGGGTCCAAGACTTGTCCGTATTGAAAGTAAGTCATGAAGAGAAGGCTTAGTGAAGGCCTTGTTACCATGTACCAGTACATAAAGAGTGGCTACCAGGAGGGTGGAAACTACATTTTTACAAAGAGTCCCACAGAAAAGGCAAGAGGTGATGGGGACAAGTTACTACTGGTGAGATTCCAGTGGGACTTGAGAAGGAAAATTTCCCCCATGAGCACAGTCAGACACTGGAAGCATCTCCCAGGGGAAGCATCTTATAGAATTATGGAATCATAGAATGGTAAGGTTGGAAAGGACCTCAAGGATCATCCAGTTCCA
>VWYK01038549.1:266-19270 GCA_013399775.1 Semnornis frantzii | reverse complement strand
TTTTTTTGTCTTTAGTAACATAATGCAACATGAGATTTTAAGCTTTGGTTAATTTGTTTTGCTCAAATTGAAGTACTTGGACAAGCTTTTATTACACAAAAATATGTGGGGGATGTGAATTGAAGAAGTAGTAATATTAATGTCTTCTTGAATATCCTATTAAACATTTTAAAATAGATGCTTGGATCTTTTAATTACGGTATGAAACTGTCTGAAGTGTTGACATTATATACTGAGCCTCTTAACAGCTTTTTTTTTTTTTCTAACTCAGACCATGCTAAACACTTGACATCCCAGAGAAATTTGCATTAAAATGTCATACTACCCTTCTGAAAAAGGTGACCAAATTTACAAGTGTCTTGCTGTTTAAAAATGAAGATAAATAAGACTTGAAATGCTTCTAGATATATTAGATACTTATCATTGCAGCTAATTATTTGTGAAAGCAGGATCCAGGAAAGACCTGTCTTAATTCTTACTGTGTTTGGACACATGAAAAAACAAAGCATACAAAACAAACCAGGGTTAGATAGTGCTGAAAGAAATCAACACAGTAAAGTCCTCTCTAACTCAATCTGGTTATAATTTTCTATCTTTTAACCTAGACATACTAAGTAGTAAAGTGATGACTCTAGATTTGGTCTAAAGTCAAGCTACAAAGCATTCATATCCCCAGATATCCCAGAATCAAAATGGTTTGGATTGGAAAGGACCTTAAAGATCATTTAATTCCAACCAAACGACTGAATAGGTTGCTGAAAGCCCCATCATTCTGGCAACAAACACTTGCAGGCAGGGGACATACCCGGCTTTTCTGGGCAATTTCAGTGTCTCATCACGCTCAGTAAAGAATTTCTTCCTAATATCGTCATATTTCAGCTTGTAACCACTGTCTCTTCTCCTGTCACTACACTCCCTGATGCAGAGTTCCTCCACATCTTTCCTACAGGCCCTCTGAAGTACTAGAAGGCCACTATAAGGTTTCCCTAAAGTCTCTTCTTGAGGCTAAGCAACCCTAATTCTCTCAGCCTTTTTTCATGGAAGTGCTCTAGCCCCTTGGTAATCTTTGTGCTTTTATTCTGGACTTACTCAAATGGGTTCATGTCCTTTTTAAGTGAGAGAGCCCTGGAGCTGGGTGAACTACTCCAGGTGTAGTCTCAACAGAGCAAAGCAGAGGGGCAGAGTCATCTTCCTCAGCCTGCTGATCTGATCATGCTTCTTTTGATGCAGCCCAAGACGTAATTTGCTTTCTGGGCTGAGGGGGCACATTGCTAAGTCATATTCAGTTTTTCATTCACCTCTCTGCAAGGCTACTTTCAGTCAACTCATTCCCTAGCCTGTATCTGTGCTTGAGACATCTGTAACTCAGGTGCAGGACCTTGCAGAGAAGCCACTGTGTGCTTTCTCCCTTGATTAATATGTAAGGCAAGAATTCATTTGCACTCTTTCATAAAAATGTAAAGGATTTCATTTGAGATTGTAATATTGATTGCATGAAGACATGTATAATTTATAAAACACAGTATTTTTTATTGACATTAAATCATTTTAGTCCTACTAGCTCCCAACTAGTACATGACCAGTACTAGTGTTCATTAAGAGAAAATATCTTCAATTTTAAAATAAATAGATTCATGTGTCTTGAACTCTTCTCTTTGAGTTCATTTCCTAGGGCTACATGTAATGATAAAAATCCAAACTGTGACACTGCTGCTTCTCTTCATAAAAGGCAGCAATTCTTTCAGTCTCTCTGCCATTCTGCAGATGTTATCTGCACCACCTTTGTAGGGCCAGACACATCATTGAGCTTGTTGCTGAGAAATAACTGACCTATAGGAAAATAAGATTTAAAACTCAGTTTTTCCAATGTTGTTTCCATCAGCACACTTCTCAGTCCATCTACTTTCCACAGCTGTTTTGCCATTTTAATTTTTCTTCTTTCTGGTACTCAGATGATCAGTTTCAGCCTGAAAACAACTATGTTTTGATAGTTTCCACATGACACAGTAGAACTACATTCTAGATAATGGTGTGTTCAGCCAGTTGTTACCTTTGGAGTGTCATTGATAAACACAAGTCCACCAAGAATCAACTGCTGTGTGTGCCTTCTGCATACATTGCATAAACACATAGTAGATAGAAGTGATGAGAAAAAGCCAGATAATAAAAAGAGAAACATATATGACATTAATATAAACATAAAAATGAGAGGAGAAGTACTTGAAATCGTGCTGTGTCCGATATTCTAACCTTTCATACTCTAATATTTGGAAACAAAAAGGTGTGGTATAATTAAATTAACATCTAACTTCCCAGCTTCCATCTTATATTAAAAACACCGCATAGTGTGGAAGAAGGAAAAGAGATCAGATCTTCAGTATCATGGTGGCAGTGGTTTGCATTTGGTATCACAATATAAGGCATTTTTTCAGTGTCATTCTGTTGTGAATATGAGAATTACAGAATTACTCAGTGTCTTGTGAATGGACTGTTAAGATTTGAGGATTTCTCTTTATGTGTCAATAAATACAAAGATTTTCTAACTAAATGTTGAATTATATTACTTTGAATATGAAGATCAATATACACTTAATCCTCTTATAGAATGAAACTATTTTTCCAAGCACAGCAAAATAAAATCAGAATTGTTATTTTCTTAAAATTTATATATTTGCAAATTTTTTTTCTTTTTTCCTTCTCCAAGACATCTCATAATCTATAAATTATATTTTCTTATGTAATTAATGTAAAAGGTGTATAAGAGATACTAATGTGAAAAAAAAAAACAAAAAAAACAACATTTAAAAAGGATGTTTTGGGAATAGCATGAGAAAGAGAATGATACTTCTCAGAAAAACTAATTCTTTTAAAAGTTTATTTTATTCTCTTTTATTTGTTTAAAAGTGTATCAGTCTGCAAGACAGAGATAACAGCTTATGAAATTAGGTGCAATGTAAATGTTAATTAATGAAAGATAAATATGATGAAACCATCTATATTCCTTTATCTAACATAAAGTCATTTAGAAGAATTATAGGCTATGAGAAACCTGCCCTATGTTGTTCATATAAAACAAATTCTGAAATCACATTAGAAATAAGCAATATGAAGTTTGATGATTTTAAGCCCTATTTTAAAGATGTTTTTATGACTTTATTCTTACTATGTTAGACAGTTATTTCATTCTTTACCGTTAGGTAAATGGTTGTGAGTTTTACTCTGTACCAGTGAAGGTAATGCAACTTGTATTACTAATTTAAATGCATAAACAAATAAATAAGGCCTGGTATGTATCCAGATATTTGCTCAAATGTTATTATTCTTCTAGAAACAATCCAAATATTGCAAAGTCATTTGTTGCCAATCTTTTTTTTTTAAAGGCTGCCTGGAATTGAAAGAAGACACCATTGAAAATCTTCTAGCAGCTGCCTGCCTCCTTCAGCTCCCTCAAGTAGTAGAGGTTTGCTGCCATTTTCTAATGAAGCTTTTGCACCCATCCAACTGTTTGGGAATACGAGCGTTTGCTGATGCACAAGGATGCACAGAGCTTATGAAAGTGGCTCACAACTACACTATGGTAAGGCAGTTTTAGAATATCTGAATTTTCATCTTGTGAATCTTCTGTAAGCAAAATATTCTTGGTAATTTTTGGATTGAAAGTGTTCTGTACTTATAGGGAACTTTATTTCGTAAGTAGTCCCCCCTGAAATCATACAATTGGTGATTCAGCTTCAGTGAAGTTAGAATATCTGGCCTGCTATGATGAATGCAGTGTCAGCTAAGTGAGAACAATGTATGTGTTACTCAGCTACATGTTCACTTACAGGAGACAACAGTAAAACATCCTTAGAATATTTTTTAAGTACTACTTTTTTTTTACCTTTAGGGAAGCTTTATAATTGCCTTTGCTCTACATTGGAACAACATTAAGAGAAGTTTGGTTTGAGATTTTTTGTCCAAAATTATTCCTCCTTTTATTCATCTGTGAAGTACATTAAGACAGAAAGTCAAAGGCATAAAGAATTTTATCTGACAATATTTTATTTTTTTCCATTTAAACCTGACAGAACAGGTATACTATTTGTATTAAAAATTAATGAGAATCAATGAAGCAAAAATAAGTTATTCAGAAACTGAATCGTGTTGGTAGCAATGTGATTCTTCATAGTTTGACAAAATTAAAAACATCTGGCTCATGAAATGAAACTTGCATAAAGAGTAGATTACATATTATTTCTGAGAAATAATGGTCCCTTAAGCTCTATACTTAAAATGTTATTGAAGTAATAGAGCAGATTTCAGTGAGCCTTCTTTGCTTATCCAGCAGTTATAGAATTGTAGAATCATAGAATGGGAAGGTTGGAAGAGACCTCAAGGATCATCCAGTTCCAACCCCCTGCCATAGGCAGGGACACCTCCCACTAGCACAGCTCACTCAAGGCCTCCTCCAACCTGGCCTTGAACGCCTCCAGGGAGGGAGCAGCCACAGCCTTTGTGGGCAACCTGTGCCAGTGCCTCACCACCCTCACTGTAAAGAACTTCCTCCTAACATCCAGTCTAAATCTTCCCTCTGCCAGTTTAAACCCATTGCCCCTTGTCTTGTCATTACAAGACCTCGTCAGTAGTCCCTCTCCAACCTTCCCGTAGGCCCCCTTCAGATACTGGAAGGCTACTATAAGATCTCCTGGAAACCTTCTCTTCTCCAGGCTGAAGAGCCTCAACTCTCTCAGCCTGTCCTCATAGCAGAGCTGCTGCGGCCCTCTCAGCATCTTCGTGGCCCTCCTCCGGACCCTCTCCAACACTTCCATGTCCTTCCTGTGCTGGGGACTCCTGAACTGCACACAGTACTCCAGGTGGGGTCTGATGAGAGCAGAGTAAAGGGGCAGAATCCCCTCCTTATTTTATTTATTATTTTCTGTAACTTTTACCATGTTGTAATTCATAGGTTTAACTGTATTTTTCTTATCACTGCAGCTCATTATACACTTACGGAGCTGTGACTGGTTTTACATTTCTCTGTATTTAGACATCTAAAATGCTAGTTTCCAGGTCTGAGCTAGTCAATTTTACCTGCATCTCTCAGTGGAGACAAATAAGCTGTCAGAGCAGAATTGATCTGATCAACCTTAGAATGAGATTGCATTAGAATTGAACAGGTATGGGCTGGCAAAACCTATCAACCTATCATCGTGATTTTTAGATTTATGTATTGCTTCGATATGTTCACACTTCTTTTTCTTTTGAGAGAAAAGCAACATAATAAATGGTTAAAAGAAAAATTAAAACCCTAATAGAGAAAAAAACTTGCTTTTAAAAAGACCTCATGATTCCTTAAAAGGATATATTGAAGTAAATTTACAATGAATGAAATTAGGCCATTACAATGTGTTTGAAGATTCGTGACTGATGCGTATATGGTGTACCAGGAAGCTCAAAAAGTTCTGCACCCATTTATAAGATATTAGGTATATTACATCATCTATTACTGTTTTTAATGCTGAGGTCTAAAATCTAAATTATAAGTAATGGGAAAAGATAGTAGATCAGAAAGGCAGTCAATTGTAATTAATAAGCAAACTGTTATGTAGCTACAATTACATTTGCAAGCGTGCATGAGTCACAGTGTCTTTGCCAGAAAGTTAATAATCACATCTCTAACTTCCAACCCACTGAAAACATGATATGAAAATGTAAGTTTCATAGTATATGATATTTTCCTAGGTATCATGTTACTGCACTCTTGTGCAGCAGAGTGTGCATGTGAAGAGGGCAAGGGAGAGTTTGTTATCAAAGTTATTCTGTTCTATCCAGAGGATTTGAGAAGAAGCTCCATCAAAAAAAAAAAAAAAAAGGGGGGGGGAAATGCTTGTTTTTAAAAAAGTTTTCATGCTTCCAGGACAACCTAAAAGCCCTTTAAAATATAAAAACCCTTTCAGGGTACTTTTTTAAAGAGTTGGAAGTCATGTATCTCAAATTCTGCATCTTTTAATCTTCTTACAAATTATCATTGCAAAAGCTTGTTTATTGTGAATAAGAAATACTCTGGCATGTTTCTGGTCATTTGCCTTTAAAAGTGTACTGCTACTTGAAAGCTGTACAAAGTAGCTTGAGTAGTTTGTAGTGTGAAGTCAGAATAATTGATTATTCAATGCAGCTTTTGGAGTTTGGTTATTTCTTCTTTCTAAAAGAAAATGCTTTTCTGCATGAAAATGTGAAACAAAGCAGGTGAAATGCGTTTTCCTTGGCTTATCATTTTAAATATTTTCTTAAATTATTTGTCATATAAATAGTGGATTTCTCAGTAAATAAACCTCTTTGAAAAATGAAAAACATCTATTGGAAGAAAACTTGAAGGGGTGAAGCTTTGACAGCATTTCAAGGCTTTTGAACAGTGAAATAGCATTATGATTTCTTTCTAAACTTCTTGAAATTATCAGAAACACCAAACTTCTTTCTGGATATTTAGCATTGCAGTGCCACAGTATTCTAATAGCATATCAGTTTACTGAACAGAAAATTATAGCTGACTATCTGAATAGCCAGTTCTAGGTTGCTTGTTGTCATAACAGTTTTTTAGTAGAGTGCAAATTATGAAGAACAGACAAGAAACAGCTCACAGAAGTAAGAGAAGGTCAGGATAATGGTGGAAACTATGTTTCTTTCATCCTGTTCTTTGTATCTACAGAAATATCTACTCTAAACACAAGAAATTATCTTTTTGACCCCGTTCTGTCTCTTAAATGTTGCAGTCAAGTATTTTCAAAACCAAAAATAATATTTTTTATTCTATTAACCACAATGCTATAATGAAACATAGTTAGGGTTGACCAGAAATAATAGTGTTATAGAATCAGGAAACGGTTTAGGTTGGAAGAGACCTCAAAGATCATCTAGTTCCAACCCCCGCTGCCATAGGCAGAGACACCTCCCACTAGAACAGGTTGCTCAAGGCCTCATCCAGCTTAGCCTTGAACACCTCCAGGAAAGGAGTATCCACCCCCCCCCTGGGCAACCTGCTCAAAAAAGTTTTGAGATACTAAAAAAAAAAAAAATCAACCAAACAATCATTCTACACTGCTTGTGGGAAAAGGGAATAAGACAAATATTTTTCAAATAATCTTGCAAAAATAGATGTATAAAAATGGAATATGCTATAGAATGTGTAATAATTTGAGATATGACAATTTAAATCTCATCCTTCTTTATTAATTACCTAGGTGACGTTAAATGTTGATACCTATAAAAAAAAAACCAAAACGAACTCAAAACAAAGACTAATCCTCATTAGCTCTTAGTGGAAGTACTAAGTTAGAGTGTTAGAACCTTAGGAAAGTGGCAAACGTCTTACAGTTTTCCTCCACCAATTAGATTTTATTAGAAAGCCATTTAGAGTTGTCTTCATGATAGCATTTTAATGAAAATCAATATAATTTCATGAAACTGGTTTGCTTCATTGAATCTCCATAAATGTTTAATCTCCATTTTCCAAACGCAATTTCCTTACCTATTATCAGACTCAATATTGCATGATTTCTAAATTACATGGTTTCAGTTTTTTAAAAAGTGTGTATGTATGTGTATAAATACAGCTCTAAAATCAAGTTATTTTGTGCTTTCATGTAACATGTTATGAGGGTAAGACATTTGAGTTTGGAATTTTTTTTGTATTGAAAAAGACATAGCTGCTAATGAAGAGACACACAAATTTAAGAATCCTGTTGACTTCAGGACTTCAATTTGTAGTTTCCGACACATTTTTTTTGTCAGATTAAGCAAATTCAGTTTCCCTCCACCACGAAATCTATGGAAGCTCTGAATCTAAATTTTTATTTTCTTAGTTGACATAGGTATGTCCAGACTTACTTTGAATGTGACAAACCTTTTTCAAAATGCAAGAGTCATTGCTGAGCATGGAGAAGCTTCTAATGGAGATAAAAATAATTAACTGTGGTTATATATATCCCTTTTTATGAGCAGAGGTATAGTACCCCTGGTATTTACCAAGATACCCAGTCTTCAGTGTCAAATGTCAAATTGGTCTTTTGAAATACAAATTCTAAGTGAGGAAAAGAGAACGTGTGCATGGAGGAAGGGAGGCAGTGAGGAAATTAAAGTAAGAAAAGCAATGAAGGACAACTGGAGAACATTTGAAAAATCTTCAGGAAATACACTTGCCAAATAGCAAAGTCATGAGATTGATGGGAGATGAGAGAAAGGTGTAGACTTCATAAAAAGATAGCAAACGATGAAAAGTTGGGTATTTTTATGTTTGTATTCCCTGTGCTTTTTATTAATGGAAGTTTTAAAGTTGAATATCCAAGTAAATGTTGAATTGCAACATTTTAAATTAAAGCATTAAAAGCAAGAAATGTAAAATAAGAGCAAAAATGCAAAGTTTTATTAACTTCCTTTTTTAGATTTAGTGTGGATTATTTTGTTTCCAAGGTACGAATTTACCCTGCTGGTATTTGATGGTTTTGCTGTTTCTTTTTCTTTTGCTTTTTCATTTCAAGGCTTTTTTTAAAGAGTTAGATTTCAGTGAGCCTGCTAACTTAATTGGCAGCACAAATATCCACGTCTTGGTTTAAGATTTCTATACTTCTTAATTGCAATCTGTGTCTTTACTAGCTTGTTAATTTTCAATCTGCAAAGCCATATGTCTGGTAACTTTAAGTTCCTAATTTATTGTCAGAGTTACATGATTGCGCAGTGAAATGCCTGTGTGATGTCTAAAAAAAAAGGGGGGGGGGGGGGCAGTAAAATGCAAAAAAAAGCAACAAGCTAAAACGAATGTGTTCTTCTAATGAGGTTTGGGGGTTTTTTTATTATTCTAGTTATCAGGGGTGTCATATGTAGGAAAGATAACCTCTAAAGTCAGCAATTTATCAGCTTGTCAGGCTTGTCAGAAATCAAAGTCGTAGTGCATGGTCTCATCTGTCTCTTTATAAACCAGCAGATAGTCTATCTCAAAATTGTGATGGCAGCCTCGTTGGGATGTAGTTCTTTTCAGAATATATGACTTATTTTATAATACACTTTATTTTGAACCATTATGTGTTTCTTGCTGAAAGTTTTTAGTAGACCTTGTTAGTATAATAGAGTCTGTTTATTGATGTACCATTAGCCCTTGATGTATCATTAGCCCTTCTCATAAGTACTTTTCTACATTAGTAAATACTGAGAGAGGTTTGCTGTGTTTTTCCTTAAAATTGTAATTGCAGCTTGATTTTAAAGAATGGGAAGTTCTTCAATATTTTATTCATACTTGTCTAGCTTTTGAGAACAACTGTAGCTTGCATTCTCTCTCATTGTAAAGAGTTCTGCTTGTGTGGTGACATGCAGATGCTGCTTAGAAATTTAGAATGTGGCTTTTTGAGTTTTGACACCAGTTTCTTCATCTTGGTGTCATGCCATCTGATTGGTTGTTTCAAAGGGAAAATTGAAATACCTCATGGTTAACAATGATTTCATCTGTCAGTGCATTACCACTCAGGAAACTTCGCTTAAAATTTAGTGATCATTTTGCATCTTGAAACTGCAGTTTGACTACTGAGGTGATAGAGCTTATTCCACATTTTTATTTCACCATATTTCAAGATGAATTGCTAAACATAAACTTGGAAAATCTTAAATTGCTTTGATGCACTGAGTTGAAGGATGGTTATAAGGAAAATATCCATGTCCAGAAGAACATATATGAATAAAATGAGTGATGTCTGGAACCCAGTCAAAATGTTAGCAATATAAAGGACTCAAATATACATTACAATTCTAAGACTATTTGGAATGTTTTCAAGTGCCTTTGAATGAAGTGATAGAAGGTATTTACTGTCTTCTTTGCTTCACACTGCAAGGATTCCTAGTCCCATCACAGCAAAACGTTACTAAAACTTATTTATAAGCACATAAGTAGTCCTAGTGACATGTACTGTCTGTATTTAGACCCTTTAACTTACTCAGAATTCTGATTATACTGCAGATGGAGCAACCATTTCATTTATGTGAAGTGTGTACCTCGTGCAAATTTTATAATGATCTTTTATGATGAAGAGCTTCAGTGATCGTGTTATTGGTCATGTTTATTACCCAAGTCACCAAATTTCATATTCAAGATTTTGTTGGTTGGAGTGGGGAAACAGTGATATGTAAAACCTTTCCTATCCAGTTCCTTTTACGACAGCTCATCTTGAAGCATACTAAAATTGTACCAATGCTCCATATTGAAATTAAGGAAAATATTATTGATAGATGGTGATGAAGTCATTAATGGATAGTGGTTGTATATTCAGACATCTGTGTTTTATTTCAGTCTAAATATGGCTTTAACTGAGATGGATAAATGGGCACGGTCCAATGCCACGAGTTTTAACAAGTCCAGGTGCTGGGTTTTGCATGTTGGCCACAACCCCAGGCAGCACTATGGACTGGGGACAGAGTGGCTGGAGAGCAGCCAGGAAGAGAGAAACTTGGGGGCACTGGTCGACAGCTGACTGAACATGCACCAGCAATGTGCCCAGGTGGCCAAGAAGGCCAACAGCATTATGGCCTGTATCAGGAATAGTGTGGCCAGCAGGACCAGGGAAGTTCTTCTGCCCCTGTAGTGTGTGCTGGTCAGGTCATACCTTCAGTACTGTTTCCAGTTCTGGGCATCTCAATTTCAGAAAGATGTTGAGATACTTGAATTGTCCAGAGAAGGGCACCAAGGCTGGTGAGGGGGCTGGAGCACAGCCCTATGAGGAGTGGCTGAGGGAGCTGGGGGTGTTCAGTCTGGAGAAGAGAAGGCTTAGGGGAGACTTTATTACTCTCTACAACTACCTGAAAGGAGGTTATAGCCAAGTGGAAGTGGTCTCTTGTCCCAGGCAACCAGTGACAGAACAAAAGGACAGAGTTCTGAACTGCATCAGGGAAGGTTTAGGCTGGACATCAGGAAGAAGTTCTTCACAGAAAGAATGATTTGCATTAGAATGGGCTGCCCAGGGAGATGGTGTAGTCACCATCCCTGGAGGTGTTTAAGAAGAGGCTGGATGAGGCACTTATTGCTGTGGTTTAGTTAATTGGAAGGGTTGGGTGATAGGTTGGACTCAAAGGTCTGTTCCAACCTTGTTGATTCTGTGAGATAACAAGCAAGACAAAGTTAACGTTTATTTAACATGTGCTGTTTAACATAATTTATATGCAAAGTCATCAGGTGGCTTTTTGCTATTTAAAATAGCTGACCAAATACTGGGCCATAGGTCAGGACCAGATAACAGCTTCCTTAACTTCATAGTGTACTTTGTTTTGACAGTGTTGACCTCCTTGTCACCACATCAGTGACACAGATAAATAGGCAGTGAATTTGGTGGAAAGCTGACTGGGCAGACAGGCTTAAAGAGTTGTTATCTGTAGGAAAAAGTCCAGATGCTGGCCAGCAAATAGAGATATTCTTCAGAAATTGAAGTTCAGTGCTGTTTTACAACTTGATTAATTATTTAGATCATAGGATAGAGGTCTCTCTCAGCAGACAGAAGTTTGCAAATGTTACTGTACTGGCAGGTGGAGATGATGAGTATGTTCGAGGACAAGGCTGCTATCTAGATGGCAGGTTGGAGGAATGGATGGACAGGAACAAAGAAAAAATCCAAGTGTGTAATCTGGGGATGAGACACCCTGTGCACCAGTACACACTGGGGAGCAACTGTCTAGGAAGCTGCTCTGCACAAAAGGGCCTGGGGATCCTGAAGGACATCAAGTTGAATGTAACCAAGCAATGTACCCTGGCAGCAAGAAGGCCAACAACATCCTGGGATGTATTAGTGAGAGCGACCAAGTTAAGGAAGGTGGTCTTTCCCTGTTTGACACCCATGAGACAACATACAAAGTGGTGTGTCTGCTTTGTTGCCCCTCAGTACAGAACATGGATGCATTGAAATGAGTCCAGTGAAGGTCACTAAGTGGTTGGATGCTGGAGCACATGGTGTATGAGAAGAGTCTAGGAGAGATGGGGCTGTTGAACCTAAGAGGGCTAAGGGACACTTTATTGCTCTCTGCATCTACTTGATTGAAAGATGAAAAGAGGGTGTCAGACTGTTGTTGGAGGTGCAGAATGATAGATAAGAGACACAAGTTGGAAAATAGTATGTTAAGATTATTTTTCATTTTTAAACCATGGGAGCAGTCAAACACTAGAAAAGCAATAACTAATGGAGTTTTTGAGATCTGTTCTTGAAGGCAGTAAAGACTTGACAGAAAATGTCACTGAGCAACCTGACCTAGTTAGATATGCACAGAGCAGGGAGTTTGGCCAGATGACCTCCAAAAGTCACTTTGAACCAAAATTATTCTGTGAGGCTATTAAATCTATCTGCTGTATATTTTCAATGAATCCAGCTATGAATCCAGGGACAACATAAAGCAAAAGTTCAGACCTTAAAAAAAACCCAAAATCTAAGCAATGTGCAACAGATGGGATTACCAGAGCTAACATTTAATTGACTTTTATTAGCAACAAGCATGTTAGTTACAGTTTAGCAGTATCACACTGAAATTTTAAAGCGTTCTGTGATTGTCTGTAACTTATACTCTGTCAGACATATGTTTTCAAAATATATTGTTGTACAAAATGTCCTGCTTGCATTATAAATAGCAAATATAAATCTACAAGAAGACCTGTGCAGTTTCTGTTCAGACTTTATGGTATCCTGCACTTAACAGATGATCTGCAAGATGTTTTTTTGTTAGGATAGATAGTGTTCATAGAAAACTATAGTGACTCCAGAGAGCAACGTAACATTTTTCACTTGTTCTATTTTGTGTTTTATTCAAAACCCCTATTTAAACATTTGTCCAGCCACCTAAAAGGTTACTGTGATAGATTATGGTACTCAAGCGGCTGTGGAAGAAACTGTGTCATGCAGTGGAAGGTGATGTTGTTAGTGCTACTGCTGAGCATTTATTTATCAAAAAAACCCAAAAGCAATATATTATGTTATTCACACTTGGAGAAAATTAAGGAATAGTTTTGCAGAAAATATTTTTAGAAAAGAACTTGTAAGCTAGGACATATCTGTTCACAGCATTACGTATTTGTTTTTTAACTCATAAAGGTTTATTGTTTACTCAACTGGAAATGTTGCAGCTACTGTAATGCAATATGAATGATGGTTTTAGTATACACCACATGCTATGAACTTTTAAATTTTATTAAGATTTTTGATTCAAGTTCAATACAAATTAAATGTGTGCAATAAATTATCTTTAGATGTGCTGGGAGAAAAATATCAGTGTCATTTAATTGGAACGTAAACCAGACTCATGTACTATGACTGAAATGGACATAGAAATCCATTAAGTGCATTTTGCAAGGGGAATAAGGATTTGAACTAGAATACAGAAATTTGTACCTTCTGGATTTTAATCACAAATTTGGAATATTCAGTACAGAGAAAATCATGTACTATATAAAATGTTATACATACAATTTAAATCATACATAGTTGTGAACATATTCAACTTCCTATGTATTCTTGCACCAATGTCAACAGGTCAGAAGACACTGTTATCAAACCTTGCTAAAATGTCAGTGATCTTTGAGTCTCTGGAACTCTTTCTAAATTAGCAATACTCATTCTTCCCTTGCACATGGCAGGGTGTCCTTGGAAGAAATGCCATGCATCTCGTACATTTTGACATCTGGACATGGAAAAGCATGGCTTCTGATACTCAAATTGCTTCTGTATTTTTCTTTTAAAGGAGTTAATTTTCAATACACTATCTTGGAGTAAAAAGTTTAATTATGTCTCTATTTAAAATCCTTCTTAGGTTTTCTTAGGGGCAATGGGTGGAAGGGTAGTGGGCAGAAGTAGGGGCAATGGCTGGAAGTTGAGGCATAGCAGGTTCTGTGCGAACCTGAGGAAGAATTTTTCTCTGCGAGGGTGATAGAGCACTGGAACCAGCTGCCCAGGGAGGTTGTGAAGTCTCCCTCTCAAGAACCATCTGGATGCATTCCAGTGTGATCTGCTCTAGGTGATCCTGCTCTGACAGGGGGGCTGGACCAGATGAACTTTCTAGGTCCGCCCCCTGACATTCTATGATTCTATGATTCTAGGTGGAATGCTAATTAAACAAAGCAAATCCCTTCACTTATTTAGTTAAATTCTGATTGTTAAGGTTGTTATTTTGACATTACAAGGGTTTGGGGTTTGAGGGGTTTTTTTTAAGATCTTCGTCTAGCATCCTTTGTAGTAGTAAAATTAAACTGAAAATATTGCAAAGAAGGCAGAATAATTGAGATAAATAATAAACCACAGATACATTCCACATTTTGGACCTCACTGTAACACTTATGCCTGACCTGGAAGCACATTTTATGAGGGGTAAGATTTTCTTAATTACACCACTTGAAAGCTGTACTAGCAATACATAGTAACACAACAGAAAAATGTTACCAAGACTAAAGCAAACACAGGTCAGAGTCCCAGAATGCTTGTGACTTTCAAACAAAACATGGAATTTGATCTTTATATACAAAATTAAACTTAGGTTGATTTATTTCTTTTGGTAGTGTGACTTCCTTAAAATATTATCAGGTTTTTGTTTGTTTTTGGTTTTTTTTTTTTTCTGATGGTGACATTAAACTATTCTTATGACTGTTACTACAACTTACAGTTCCAATTTTTTTTTCTTCTTTTTGTCTTTGAGAAGAAATGGTGCTTTGTAGATTGCTTTTCACACTAGTGTTTTTAACATTCTCGTTTGAAAGTAATAATCAGCACTTAGCACAGTGTGCTTCTTTTTTACAAGTTCTTCTTAGTACAACTGTGACATGGCACATTACAGTACCACTCCATCAAGACACAGTAGGAGGAGAGGAAAGTAAGAGCATTTCAAGAACTAGCATATGGGCAACAAGATAATTAATAGGAAATACAGAAGGCAACTGCTGGTAGTAAAATGCTGTGAAATCTACAGGAAAATAGTTAAGCAAATAGTCTATAGTGCATTAATCACAATTTGATTGCTTCTTTATCATCAGGAACTTCAATTTCATTGCCTAAATGCCACATTAGAAAGGTTGGTGTGCTGTATTATTCCTAGAGCATGCTGCTCTGAAAAGTATCATTCTCATCCAAACGATCTTTTTACATTATACACAGGACTCCGCAGTTCCTATGGTTTTAATTTGTTTCACTAGTTCCAGAAATGTGAATATGCAGCAGCAATATTAATATCCCATCAAACTAATACTTACTAGGCTTCACAATGCTGGTAGGAATATAATTTCATATTAAGAGCACATAATAGGGTGCAGGATATGTTCCTTCTTTCTTCAGTGGATCTGGTGATGGTTTCAATGTCAGATCAGCAGAACTACTTTAGTCTCTCACGTGAAGACTACATAAATTTATAAATCCTGCTTCATCTCACTGAACTGTAGGCATAAATTACTATCCATAGAAATTGTTTTATTTATAGAAGGATAAATTTGGTAAAAGACAAGTCTCCTTGCGTTCTAGCCAGTCGTCAGAAATTAGAGGGGCTAGGGGTGCCTGAACTTACTTCTTCATAGGTATGCCTGTTGCGACTGTAGGCCTGACACCTGGCACACCAGCAGCCTGTCTGTTGTACATGTGTCTGCATTCAAAAGTAGCAGTCAGGTACTCCAATAGTACAGTTCATTCATATGCTACATAAACAGATCCTTTAAGATTGCCAGTGATAAATGCACTAAACTGCAGACTAGCTCTATAAATGCAGACTAGGTCTATAAAATACAGTTGCAATCACAAACTCAATCTCCCAGGGAAGCATTCAGCATAGCTGAGGTTGCAAATCTAACAAAAAACATTCCTTCTGGGGGGGGTGGGGAGATGATGAGGACAGATGAATCTGTCCTTGCCGATTGGCATCAAGCTCTCGATCCCCTCAAAATGAGATGTGAAATTGTGGTAATATTTATTCCTCATTATTTACTGTTGTGCAGAGTATGTGGGTCGGACTGTGGGCAAGCCATCGTTACTGGTGGTCAAACAGTTGTTCCTTTATCAGTTGCACAAGATATTTCCTGGCTTTAGTGTGACTCCTTGTTCAGTGTTGCAGGTGACAAGTAGAAGAACAGAACGGTGAGCCTCCACCTAACCACTCCATTCTTCCTGGTGCCATGGCAACACAGACTACCATATCTTCTCCTAGCTTCTGTACCTGCTCTGGTCACCTTGTCTTTATCAGCAATACTGAGTTTGGTAACGTTCCACTGTTTCATGCTTCTGACAGAGTTAGCTGAGGGCAAGCAGATTCTTAACCTAAAGAGCATTGGTGGATACCTAAAATCAGTTAGCAGGAATCTGTGTCAGCACATACAGAACCACAGATGTCACTGGGAAATCATTCCAAAGACATTGAATTTTAGAGGATTTTTTTGACATTCATGGAAAACAGTGAAGACAAGAATCAAGGCAACTGAATTTCATAGCTGTAGATGCTAAGTGTTTGAATCTGCAGACTAGTATAAAATAAAATGGCTGACATTTGTACACACCATTGGCAAGATTGAAGGATGGGTCTCAGTACTGGGGATAAACATTGTTTTTGTGACAGAGTAATCCAAGGGTATCTAAAGAGAAAAACCCTTGAGAATGTTTAGACTGTGTGTGCAGTAGAAAAATCAGAAGCTGAGTGCTAAATTATCTGAAAATGTAGTATATATTGAAGTTCAGTTTGGAGGTACCAAGAAAATATTATATAATCTGTGTGTTTTCTGTCTACCATTCCCACTACTTTAGGATTTGAGAATAGGTCCTTTAGGCTAGAAAGAAGACCCACTAGTGCCTTCTCAGATAACAGAAGAGATAACCTATCTGGAATGTATAGCTGGTAAGAGGGGAGAAGATGATTGAATTGAAGCTGACTTGGGGAACTCTGTTAGGAAAAACAGAAGAATGGAAGATAGAAGAGTGGGACATCATAGAATATTCAGTCATAGGCATTAGACTATGATTGAGAAAGCAAACAGAACATATGACCAGTAAAAATTGTGTTTTGTAGAAACTATCCCCAAGAATCTTACATCTTGTCACTGCTCTGGTTTTACAATTATCAGCGACACACAGTTTTAGAATGATTGCATCCTGAGAGTTTATAACTTAGTTTTAATATTATTTTCATTATGTATGATATGTAACACATACCGTTTACAAGACTATCCCTTAAATACTGGATGATATACTAAGGAGTATTTGTTGTTGGTCAGGATGAGACTGTGTGATTTGTATCACAGTATCACAGTATCACCAAGGTTGGAAGAGACCTCAAAGATCATCAAGTCCAACCTGTTACCACAGACCTCAAGACTAGACCGTGGCACCAAGTGCCATGTCCAAACCCACCTTGAACACCTCCAGGGATGGTGACTCCACCACCTCCCTGGGCAGCCCATTCCAGTAGTGAATGGCTGTCTCAGTGAAGAACTTTCTCCTCACCTCGAGCCAAAACTTCCCCTGGTGCAGCTTGAGGCTGTGTCCTCTTGTTCTGGTGCTGGTTGCCCGAGAGAAGAAAGCAACCTCCTCCTGGCCACAACCACCCTTCAGGTAGTTGTAGACAGCAATAAGGTCTCACCTGAGCCTCCTCCTCACCAGGCTAAACAATCCCAGCTCCCTCAGCCTCTCCTCATAGGGCTTGTACTTGAGGCCTCTTGTCTGTCAGAAGCAAAAAGACATCCTGGGTTAGTGATTTGTCGACAGTGCTTCCCATTTCTAAGGATAAGACACACCTGAGGGCTATTTTTTGTTGATAGTAGTGAAGACCTGGAAGTGACAGAGTATTGATTCTGATCTTGTCTGTTGAAAATGTGTTCAGTACAGTGCAGGGCAGACAGCTCATTTCTCTGTTGACTAAGTTGGGAAGATTTTGTGGTAATAGAAACATAAAGACAATAAAATCTCGAAGAATGATGCCTTTTTTTGAACTTTCAGTACTGGGGAGGGGGCGGAGGAAAGAAAATTTCTTAGCAGGAAGGTTAGCCCTGGCTTTCCCCGAAGCTGTATCAGAAAACTGAAGCTTTACATGTCGTGTCAATGTGCAAATGCTTTTCAATACAATAGTGGCAGATGTTAAAAGAACCATAACACAGAGATATAGAGGTTAAAATCACCTACAAGTATTGATTCCTAACTGGAGCCAGGGGAAGAAAAGGTGCATGTTTTCACTTAAACTATATTAAAAAAAATAATTCATTATTAGGAGACAAGACTTAAGCTTTTTGATCTCATTGGCATGTTGCTTCAACTTGAATCTTGTGGTGAAGGCTGGTTCATAATTTTTTTAAAGTTTTTTTTTTTTAACATTTAGGATGTTTCTTGTGATGATGTAAGATTCTAGTGAATTTCAGTTTCTTGTTATGGGAGCTGGGCAACTACCTTGTCATAATAAGGAACTGAGTGACTAAATGTAATAAGCAATAGCTAACAATATAATCCAAACAGAGTGTGATAAATCTAGGGATCAACAAGCAAGGGGAGAACAAAGCCTGAAAGTCCTGAGAAGATGGTCCATAATATCATCAAGGACTCCTTTCACTGGCGGCCTGTGTGACACCACCCCAGTAAGGCAGATATTGCGCAGATATCCAACACTGAGCTGGAGCAAGAGTTGCATTCCCCTAGGCTCCACTCTGTGGACTCATATCTAGGGCCAGCTTCAGCAACAAGAACTGTATGTGGGTTGGATGTGTGGGAGCGTGAAGTTTTTCCTGACACAGATTATCCACTGCTTTGGTTTGGTTATTAAATTGAACTTTACAGCATCACACTGTCTGGTGCTTTTTCTCCCTGCTCCCTCCCCACTGACGACTGTCATGATTTTTTTTTTCCTTGGCAGTAAAAAATACCATATTGTCATATTTTGACTGTAAGTGTTCCCTACCCGAAATACCAGAAATAAATCCTTCGGGTTTTTTTTTTTCTTTTTTTTTTTCTCTTTTTCCTTTCCTTTTTTTTTTTTTTTTCTTTTTTGAAAAAACTTTTACATTT
>VWYK01038547.1:7689-20242 GCA_013399775.1 Semnornis frantzii | reverse complement strand
GGGGCGGGGGGCGGCCATGGCGCGCGGAGCGGCCCGGCACGTCCCGCACACGCCGCGCAGGCCTGCGAAAAGCTCTCCTCCCGCCCGGCCCCCCTCAGGGCACTCCCCACCGGGGCCGCCGCGGTGAGTGAGGGCCGGGCCGTGGGGAGGTGCCCCTGGAAACTCCTGCCGCGACGGTCACCAAGGAGCACCTGGATTTGGCCGCAACGCGGCTCCGCTAGCTAAGCGCGCCGCACGGCAGCCGGTCACGGCACTCGGTTGCTTTGTGCTGCCAAGCGCCGCTTCGGAGTGGCTCTGCCAACGTACCCTAATGATGGTCTGGAAAGACGACATCAGGACAACCTTGCATTTAGGGAAAGTTAAACGAAAACAAAAAAAAAAAAATCCCCGGTCAATAATAATGAAGGAAGCGCTACTCAGCATAAAGAAACCCTGTTATCTTCCTGCCCCAGCTTTCCCTCTGGGTTAAGGAGACTGACCAGGCATGACAGCTTCAGCCACCTGTGACACTCAAGGCTCCCATCTGGTGTGTGGGTCACAGCAAGTCCATCACCAGTCTGAGCAGGGATGGTAACAGCTAAGATCCTAATGTTTGCCTGTCTCAGAGTCCAGGACTCTTACTGGAACTGTCTAGCCACATGAACATTTGCCTCTTTCAGTGCTCCAATAAGGACTTAACATGGAAAATGGTTCAAAAGTTAATCAAAAAGTTTAATTTATTAAAGTGACAGATACAACGATTTGGGATTGATGGTGATAAATGCACTAGCTACAAGTGACAGAGCTCAAGTGAATAAATCTGAGGTAATGGCCAACAAAGTCAGAAATGCAAGTCAACACAACAGTGCAAGTATAAAACAAATGCAGAAGTGCAGACATATATTGAAGGTGCAGTTCTTGCCACGAAAGGTGTCCTTGTCTTGGGTGAAGGAGCACAGCCCTGTCAACTGTCCTCACCTCTGCTAAATCCAGAGTCTTTCCCTTCTGAGAGAAATGTTCCTCTCGTGGGTTTCAATATCCTCATCCCAGCTGTCCCTGTCTTCTAGTTGACATTCAGCATGATTTGAGTGTACAGTCAAGTAACATAGTCATTTATCATAGAATCAGTCAGGGTTGGAAGGGACCACAAGCATCATCCAGTTCCAACCCCCTGCCATGGGTAGGGACACCTCACACTAGATCAGGCTGTCTAGAGCCTCATCCAGCCTGGCCCTAAACACCTCCAGGGATGGGGCCTCCACCACCTCCCTGGGCAACCCATTCCAGGGTCTCACCACCCTCATGGTGAAGAACTTCCTCCTAACATCCAGTCTGAATCTACCCATTTCTAGCTTTGTTTCATTCCCCCTAGTCCTATCATTACCTGACATGCTAAGCTTTCTTTTAGGGCCCCTTACATTTAACTACAGATATTTAATTACACATGTGGCCGTGGATGACAAGCTGAGTACAATCTACCTACCTTCCAGCACAGGATGTAGTTCCATCTCTCAGTACTGACATTTATGCTGAGCCTTGATTATTGAAAGCCAGGAGGGCTGTGCGCAGAACCACAGAACTCTGACCTGTACTTATGGAGAAAACACAAGAAGAATCACTGAAGATACCCATTAGATGGATCCCTCAAGCAAACACTCACAATTTCTGTATGGGGAGAACTTTTAATCATACTTCTTGGAGCTATTTCAGAGCAAAATTCCCTATGGCTGTTGCAAACTATGGAAATGCAAGTAAGAGCATGGGAGCTGGAGCAAAACAGCGCAGAAAACCCCTTTATGATGAACTATACCAATTTTTTTCTTAGATGAAACAACCTCCTTTGTAAAGCATGGTTTAGTAGTGGGGGGAAACAGGCCCTGCAGGCCTTGTCCTCACCGAGTGGGGTGGCTGTCGCAGCACCGGGCCACAGGAAGCTTAGGCTCTGAGGACCTCGCTTCTATCGTAACCAACCACTCCCTGTACCGCTCACAGCCGCGGCCACAGCCTGCGGTGTGGGTGGCACCATGCCGGGCCGGGACACCACACACGTAGCGTGTACTCCATTTGGCTCGTCATCATACTGAGGGGTGTCAACTTTAACATTAAAATCACAGTTAATTGGCAAAGGTTTTTGCTCAGCCACTCTAGCCTTCAAAATCTATTTTGCAGCCTCGATTCATTAGGTTCAGCCAAACCAGAGCTGTCTTCTTTTCACAAGGCTCTCTCCTTCAGCTGCCTGGAAGGCCAGCTCCGTTGATCTGCATTCCCAGACAAAACATAAACCTCTCTTGGTTGTAATCATCTCAGCTTAAATTAACTCGCCTTCCTGTCACAGGAAGCTGGGCAGTTATCCCACAACATGGTGGAGATGGCAGAGGTCAGGACAGCCACCTGCTACAGCTCTGTTCTAAACGCCTTTGCAAAAACTTAATTTTCATTTTCACACCCTTGAGCACTGAATATCCCAATGAAGGTCAGATCGACCATATGGGTCAAGGTCAGAACCAACATTTCCACCCATAAACTGATCTGTGCTGGAAACTAGAACCAGCCATAGCTTCACTCCATGGCAGTTAGCACCAAAAAGGCTTGTTTGAAATTTATTTTGAACATGGTGACAGTGATGCCACAGAGTGAAATGTGCTGTGCCCTCACAGAACCCTAGTACTCAGTGTCCAAGGCTGCTGGGAAAGGCAGGGGTGGAAGAGGTGAATGCCCATGTGCAGAGAAACCACAGTCTCCATCACTGACCACTCTTAGTTTTCAAAGCTAACTGCGTAACTTCGTTTCCCCGGGGCAGACTTTGGGCAGATGATGTTTTAAAGAAACTGCCTGTCCTTTCCATGCTGTAAATTCCAAGTTGACAGAGGACTCCATTACCACCAGTCAGGCTTTTAATTAAATTAAATTAAATTAAAAGCCTTTAGACAAGTGAGGAGCATCACCAGGCAGTGTCCAAGGCATATAATTCTGTTTCCTTACCTTTGCAGTATTTCATTCTGTGTTGCATGCCTACATGTTTATTATGGAAATTGCTCATAATTGCCATAAATAAATAAATAAAGTAGTTTATTAAAACCAAAATAAACTGAAATGGCTTTCTGCAGAGCATTTTGGGCTTTCCATATTTAACTGGCAAGAGAACAGGCAGGTAGTGGGAAAGATGCAGCGGAAATCAGAACTGTAGCCTATCCTACCCCATCACGTATTTTCACATTGATTTGCACTAGAAATGTTAGCTCCACGGGGCCCTGGCCTCATGGCATCGGCGCTCTCCCCTCGTAAACCGGACCAAAACTCTAAGAGAAAATACCAACATTACCTTCCCCGTTCTCCTCCTTTCGTCTTGCTGGAAGGAAACCACTATGGCGCGGCGCTCGATGCTGCTGCAGCCCGGCGCAGGCTGTGCGACGCTCCGGGACAATAAGGGGAGCACCAACAGCCTCGACCTGCCGCCACCCGCGCCGCCGCCCCGCCCCCAGCGGCTCGGCGACTATGACACCGCAGGGCCGCTGCGAGGCTCCGGAGCCACCGCTACCCGGTGGGGCAGGCCCTGCTCCCCGCAGCCTGGCCTGCTCGGCCCAGCCCTCGCCTCTTCCCGTTTGCCGCCGGGACGGAATGAAGCTACGCAGCGAGAGGCTGCCTCAGGCTGCCGCAGAGGCGCCAGGTAGGGAACGGCCGCCCGCTCCGCGGGCCGTGCCGGAGCCGGGCCTGTGAGGCTGCCTCAGCCCCGCCGCTTCCCGGCAGGCACGGAAGGGTCTTTGAGATCAGAGGTCTCCACTTTAGGTGCAGCGCGAACTTAGCGCTCACAAGGGTCGCGTTGTCTTCACCGAACTTCACCTTTTTATCGAGTAGGCCTCGCTTTCATCGTAGTCTTTTGAAAAATGGAATAAAAAGGGGACCCCGCCAGCCTTAGACCTTTAGTGTGTTTATTGATGCTGTTCCACAAACAATGTCTGTTTTTAAGCAGAGAACTGCAGCGGTGCTGCTTTATTTGCAAAGGCAGAGGAGCTGCTGATGGAGAAAGCGGCAGATGAAGATCCTCGGGCATGTTTTCTAAAAGGACAGCTGTACTATGAAGAGGTTGTGCTTTCTTTCTTTGAAGTAAATATTATAAACCTGACAAGTTTCACTACCATTTCAGTGGGAAAAAAAAAGAGACAAAAAACAAGATTACTAGGCCTGTTATTTTACCATTAAAATGTTTAATGTAGTGAGGATGTGAGATGGGAATCTCGGATGTTAGGAGGTAGGAAGGGATCTCTGGAGATCGTAGAGTCCAACAAATATATGAAGGATGAGTGTCAAGAAGAGGAGGCCATTCTCTTCTCAGTGACAGAATGAGGGGCAATAGGCACAAACGACTGTAGGAAGTTCCACCTTAGCATGAGGAGAAACTTACTGTGAGGATGATGAAGCATGGAAACAGGATGCCAAGAGAGGTTGTGGAATCTTCTTCTCTGAAGACTTTCAAAACCCACCTGTATGCACTTATGACTGGCCTGCCATAGGTGAACCTGCTTTGGCAGAGGTCCTTTCCGATCCCTGGCATTCTGTGATTCAGTGAAAATCACCAGGTGATTCACAGCTTTTGCAGTCTGCTGTTGTTTTATCAAAACATACAGAAAACTGAAAGGAAAAGTGTAAAGAACCCATATTATTTTGATAGATCTTTTACTTTGTATGCTTATGTGCATGCATAAAAATACTTTAGTAGGGACACCAGTTAACTGTTACATTACAGTTGTTTAACTGTGTATTTTAAAACAGCTTGTTTGACAGTGCAGAAGCAAATACTCTCAAAGATTCTTAGAATTGAAAGCCTCAGCTGTTGCATATGATGCCTTCATAAGAAATATGAGGCAGACAGCTGAGTTCATAAAGTCTTTAGACATCTGAGTTTAGCCTTTGCGAAACCAATATTTAGCTGAGATGTAAAAGCATCAAAGAGTTTAAGAACAGCTTATCTAATTAATAAGGGATGCCAGATAGGCTGGGCATCTCAACTATTATCTCCTTGAACTAAAAAGATGGGAAGAAAAGTTGGCAGAATGTCTTAGTTTCAGAGATGATGGATGGTTGTATACCACTACTTATATGTAGGATTTAGATAGATAGATATATGTGTATAGATATAGATATAAACAAAAGTTTGTTTGAAAGTCCCTAGTGCTTCCACCTAAATGCTTCCAGCTTTCTTGCAGTTGTTGACTTACTCTATTTCTGTTTTCTACCACTTCAGTGATGGCAATTTTTTGTTCTTTGTTCTTGAGGGAAATGCTCCAGGTTGAAAAGCTGTAAAAGAGTATATAGTGGAGCAAGGCAAGCTCTGTTCTGTGTGCTCCACTGTTTATTCTGTCTTTCCTAGGGGTTGTATGAAGAAGCATTAACAGAATTTGAAAAAATCAAGGATATAGATTTTCAAGCAATATATCAGCTTGGTGTCATGCACTATGATGGACTAGGCACTAAAGAAGACCCTGTGAGTGTTTTAGCTGTACTCTTCTTGCCTTTCTTTTAATATTAGCTGGTAATTGATAAGAACTTATTTGTAAGCTTGATTATTCCTTTGATTTAGAATTAATTTCACAAAGTACTTGTGTTTACAAACCATAACTAAAAACAGGGTTCTGGGCTGAAGTAGTTCTCAAAAATAGCCATAATAAAACAGGTGTATCTGAAGAATATAATTTGTTATTTTAAAATAAAACTTCTACAGGTTTTGTTGTACTTTGTACAGAAGCAGTTTAAAAAGGGCTATTAATTTCTTATTAATTTCTTATTAATTGCTTATTAATTGCTTATTAATTTCTTATTAATAAGCAATGTATATGAATGCAAGTAAAATATATAGATGGAAATCAGCTATATTTCAAAATACAAAGTATCTGTTGCACCAAGATGTTTTCCAAGATACTTCTTGTTCTCTTAATATGGATGCTAAAGATTGTGCTTCTTTCTGCCAGTGGCTGGCAGTAGTGTTTTAAAATTAGACAAGAATTACATTTGCAGGAATATGAAGAATTCACATGGAAAAATTACATTACACAAAAGGAAGACAAAAGAATGAATTACTACAATAAGAAGAAAAGGGTTAGTTTATTGGAGAACATGATCCTATGAGGAAAGAATACAAACGTCATGAAAGGAAGGGTAGATTACAAGATGAGGGCAAGAAAGTCAACCAAACCATGTATTAACAAATCAGAATTTTGTCTGATACTCAGAGGATTGGCAGTAGAGCAGGAAATATTCTTCTGCTTTTTATGGATGGTTTGTTTGTTCTGTATGCCTGCTTAACTTCCGCACTGGGTTGCTTGCAAATATTTCAGCATGGTTTATTTGGCTTTTGTGTATTAAAATACAAGAGGTAAATAAAAGAGGAACCTTTTATAAAAGACTGTTTCTAGTGTATTTAAACAGGGCATTCATGCTAAATCCTCACCTCAAAATGCTTAAGAGCTCTAGCATGATACACCATGCAGTTGCTCATATCCAGTGTTCTCTCTTTGCTTATTTAACTTCTGGGGTTTTTATCCATTATGAATGTAAGGTATTTTTCATGGAGGAATTTCAGAATGTGCTATTGTATCACTCTGCCTTCTCTTAAGGTTGCTTTATGGTTTCAGATAAATTATGCAGTGTGAAGAAGATGACAGAATTCTAAAATAGAAAATGTAGCAAGTTTAGGATATGACATTCATTTAAGCACAAGAATATTTCTTAGTAATATCTTTTATCAGTGGAGAGTAATATATCAGATAAACATTTATAAATAAGAGTTTGACATTAAAAAATATGTCATAGTGAAAAATCTAGGGACTGTCTAGATTCTGACACTCTTCTCCAGACTGCCCTAGCAGTATAGCTCAGCTTTTCTTTAAAGCAGAAAAATTACCTGTCTTGCAGAAATTAGAGGATTATATGATTCTTTATTTCATCTCCTGAAAGTAATAATTAATAAATCTCAATTTTAGGAAAAGGGAGTGGAATATATGAAGAAAATACTTGACTCTGATTCCCCAAAAGCAAAACACTTGAGGTTTGCAGCTGCATATAATCTTGGCAGAGCACATTATGAAGGTTGTGGTGTTAAGCAGTCAACTGAAGAAGCTGAAAGGTAATGGCAATCAGTAATTTTCCTGATGAGTCTAAGATGCTAAGTTGCCATGTTACTTCAGCTTCCTTTGTTCCCATTTTCTTAGGTTATGGCTTATTGCTGCAGACCATGGGAACCCAAAAGCAAGTGTGAAAGCCCAGGCTACTTTAGGAATGTTTTATTCTGTGTCAGTTCTCAAAGATCTGAAGAAGGTAAAGCCCACTTGTACCATTTGAGTTTCGTGCATCCCACTTAGTTTTGAATTTCACAAGAAGTACAGTGATACATTTGAATCTGAAAACTGTATTTTTAGCACTGGTAGGCATTATCCTTCAAGTAAGCCTTAAAGAACAGGTGGCCAGAATCCCTCACTTTGACTTACTTGACACTGCTAGCTGAGGTTTGTTTGTTTTGTTTTGTTTTTTTAATTGGGAGTCTCAGAGAAGATGATATAGTGGCATACAATTTTGTCACTGATTGACAGCTCTGACAGTAAATAAAGTAGGTTTAAGAGCTTTACAGGCATTCTGCTTTCTTTTATGTACTAGCACTTCTTACAGTCTGGTTAATGTAAAAGCCTTTATGGAAACTGTATGCAAGAGCAGCAGCTGAAGTGAATAAATATATACTCCAACTGTGTCCCTCTTAGGCCTTTTTCTGGCATTCAGAAGCATGTGGCAATGGAAATCTGGAATCACAGGGAGCGCTTGGTGTTATGTATCTCTATGGACAAGGTGTACGTCAAAACACTAAGGCTGCTTTGGAGTGTTTGAGAGAAGCAGCACAACGTGGAAATATCTATGCTCAAGGCCATCTTGTGGAATATTATTACAAAAGAAAATTTTACTCCACAGCTGCTGCATTAGCCAAAAGGTGAAGTTATTTTAACTTTATTTGTTATTATAGTCCTTCATGTAAGACCGTGGAACTGGAGATGAAAATTACTACATTTGTGCGTTTGTCTCACGAACTCAAGAGATGTTTGAGATAATGAATTGCAAGACCTCATATTTAAGTGATAGCAAACGACAGAAACAATAGTATAAGGTTCTCAATTTTCAGTACAGCTGAGGCAAAACATCCTTGAACTAGAATCTCAAGCAGACAATGTAGAAACCCACACTTAACCCTGCTTTCCCATCTCCTTAATCCACAGCTTGTTTTAGACTTCTGCCTTCACTCTTCCCTTTTAGACCCCAACAAATGTTCCTCTGTTCTCCACACCCCACAGTGTGACCTTCCCACTGTCTCCCACCATCATTTCCTCACTCAGTGCACTTGGTCTAGTTCCTGTGTCCTTTACCTGAAATACATTGATACTGCGTAGAGTTCTGCAGTAAGCACTCCAAGCAGCACAGTCTGGGACCTGCAAGCAGCTCCTGCAGAGAGTGCAAAATTATCACCCTTTAGCTTTTCATTGGCTGCCTCTTATGGGGTTGGATACCACAGAGCCATTTTAGCCTGGACCACAAAATAGGCGTCTGCACACGATTAATTTCTGGCAATTACCTGCTAGTGTGGGGAGACTGGTCTCAGCCACAGCTAGGCAGCACTGACCAGCTTTTCCACAGGCAGGTACTGTGGGACTTGCTGCTCTACCTACATACTCTGGAGTGGTCTGTGTACTGGAGAAATAGTGACTTCTGGTATAGGCTGCAATATTAAACACAGTCTGTATCAAATTTCTGTATCTTGGACTCGACATGGAGGGAAACAGCCATGTTCATGCCAGTTCTGTAGCTGACAAATAGCATGTTTCTGTGAGAACCTCCAAATCTGCTGAGTGTACATTAGAAGTTCAGTCTGTCAATCAGATGATTAATTTACCAGAAATAAGAAGCAGATAGACCAACTATTATGCAAGCTGCAAAACACAGCATTTGTGCTTCCCTTGGAATATTTATGAAGCTGCTGCTGCCCAGCAAGTGTCACAACTTCCCATCTTACAGAAGCTGCACCCTGTGTATGCCACTGCACAGCCACAGCTCTGGTAGTTGAGCTGTTTGCTACACTCATTCCTGAAAAGGATCGTTTTCTCTCTAAACTGCTGCTTCTCTTCCTCTTGCACTGTGAAAGACTGACAACTCTCCAGTCCAGCCTGGCTTGTCTCACTTAGAACACATGCCTTCCAGTCAGTGCTGCACAGCAGATTATTCAGATGAGTGAACAGTGCACTTCATCAGCTGCAGTTGTGGCTGCAGGAAATAGCAATGAAATCCCCTACTGCAGCCAGAAGTGACAACTTCTGAATTAAAAGATACTGCCAATATACTTGAAATTGTTTCACTTAATGGGGATTGCAGCTGGCTTTGAGGCATAAAATCTCATAACAATACAACCAGTTACACCAAGCATCAATACCTCTTCTGCTAAAATGTTTCATCCTTTTCATACCAGCTATGCAGTTTGTTACATTATGTACAAACATTATGTGATTATGCACAGTCAAGCCAATACTTGTTTGCTATTTAATGTCACAGTATTCAAATAGGACTAACTTCAAATCAAATACTGGATAGAAGAATCCTCATCAGGCTGCTGAACACACGTAAATTTCAGCTTGTTTTGGATAATGATGTAAATGGAGAGGAGGCATTATTAAGTCATACATGGCCAACTTAAATTATTGCTTCAGATAGCATTATCTAACCTAATGATGTAAATTCCACCACAGGGTTACAGAAAATGATGACATCGATCTGCTAGCAGCAGTAACCGATTGTCTTCCTACATATATAGCCAAGGGAGTTGCTATGGCTGCTTTCTACTTGGCTAGATGTTTCCAGCTTGGCCTAGGGGTGCAGCAAGATCAAGCTGCTGCTAAAAATCACTATTCTAAGGTAAGTTGGGAAAATTGTATAGATTTACTTGCATGTCATGAAATTGAGTGATACCTTGGCTCTGAGTCTTTAAACTTGCTGTTTGGTTAAAGACTATTTATGTTAAAAAAAAAAAAAAAAACAACCAAACCAAACAACAAAACCTGTGCAAGTGAAGTGTATACTGAGAACTACTAAAAATAGTCTTAATTAGGCAAACAAATCCTGCCAGACAGAAGAAGACAATCTGTGATAATCACCACAGCAAAGAGCTTGGTAATGTGCTAGATAAATTAGGTAAATTTAAAAATGCACTGGGTTGAAAGGGACCTCAGATCATCTGGTCCAACCTCCCTGCAGTACACAGGGGCATCCCCAACTAGATCATTTTCTCAGAGCCCCATGAAGTCTGACCTTGAATGTCTCCAGGGATGAGGCCTCCACCATTTGTTCCAGTGTTCCATCACCCTCACAATAAAGAACTTCTTCCTGATAACCAGTCTAAATCTACCCCTCTGTAGTTAACACCATTACCACTTGTCTCTACATGCCTTTGTGAGTAGTCCCTGCCCAGTGTTCTTGCAGGCTCTCATCAGGTACTAGAAGGCTTCTAGAAGGTCTCCCTGGAGCCTGACTCACAAAAAAATTATACCCAATTGCTTTGCTGTCTATACTTCTCTCAAACTGAAAAAAAAATTGAACTTTTCCTCTGTTTTAGGTACTCTAACAATTACTAACTTCACTAAATATTTCAGTTGGTCATAACTAGTTGTCATGCTTATTTTTATGTTTTCAGTAGCAGCTGAGCAGCTGCTGTTACTGATACATGGGGAAAAAAGGGGTCACATTTTTTGGAAGTTCTGAAGTTGAAGTAAGATTTATTGCTTCAAGAAAAAGATCAGTAATGGCTTCTAAAAGGTGAATCTGCTAATATCAGTGATGCATAAAGGTAAAGGCAAGATGACAATGCCAGCTGAAGGGAGCGTAGCAAGATTCGATCTGTGCTGCAGAGAGACAGAGAGGACTTTTGTGTGTAAGGGACTATTCACTTCTGCAAGTAGAATATTTTAATGTCCAACTTGGTGCAATCCAAACAAATGGAGAGTTATGTAAATTATAAAATACCAAGTAACTTCTGTGGCTCCTTACTCAGGGAAAAGGCCTAAGCAGAGTAGATGACCCACTGAACACATGCATTTTAAACATTTTGTCCTCCCGTGAAAAGTGTTACACAGAATAGGATGAGGAAGATACCAGAGGAGGAGTGTATGCTGAGGTGTCAGGAACACTGCAGCCAGTAGTCCTGGCTAAGTTCTAAGGCATCGAAGAGGCCCATCAGGATTGAATTGCTACATGGCTTTGGATGACTATAGCCCTTCCTGCTGTCTTCCATTAGGTCTAGCATGACCACCATAACTGAAAGATAATTACAGGTTTCACAGCTTATTCCCTAGCTGTACAGCTGAGACTGATCTGAGCGGCACTAGCTTCTTAGTATAAAGAGAGGTGATTTACGTTGACTGGTGCTGTGCATCTCTACCTCAACACTAAAACAGAAGGAACAGAAAATAAACAAGGAAGCTACCCAAAGTAGTTACTTTAGAATGAGGAAAGAGACAAGAGTTGTGGGTGTGTTCAGTTTCTTTTGTACCTGAAAAATGATCCATGTTAACTGTACAAATTATACCTATTTAAAATGCTGTTTGCTTTTTTAATTAATGGCCCAGTTGTGGTTTTGACCGACCATTCTTGGATGCAGTCAGATTTTGAAAGAGAAGAGAGAGAGGGAAGGGTGCTGAAATAGATGATGTGAAGTGAATGACACTAATCCAGTCTGTAAGCATTTCTGTTTCTGGCTGTGATGCCAGCACATGCCACACTGGCAAACATAATTAAAACAATAAAACCAAGCCTAATGCTACAGTCAAACATGGGCATTTAAAATACCAATTTTTTCTTGCCTGGCACCAGAAAACCAGAAACAGGGATCTAAAGCTGCATATATTAACTATAAGACTTGAACAAGTTGATTATCTGAGAGTATGCCACCAAAAAAGACTTTATTAATGTTAAATTGACAATGTACAATTTTATTTTAGCTATAAACTAGAACTCCCTATTCTTTGTTTTCAAAGGCATGCCTTCTGGATCCTGGTGTTGCTGCTGACCTTGAACTGGCAGCTAATCTTGGGAGAATTTAGTGCTTCCTTTAACTCTGACTAGTATACAAATGTATTTCCCACAATAAACCATCTTTAATGTCCAGCAATTATAGACTGCTTGCTTTTCAGCTTTCCATAAATTACTAAAGCAACTTCTTATTTTTTAATCTAACAAAAGAGAAAGCAAAGAACTCATATTCTTTCTTTAACTGAAATGAGTAAAAGGCAGACTTTTTAAGATGGTATTGAAAACAGAAGATTTATTAAGAACATTTTAGTGAGACAGATGTCCTGTGTTTGCTTCAGGATATGCTGCTATACAACACAGGAACCAAACCAAAACCAAATAAAGGTGGTTGTTTCCTTTACTGGATTACAAGGCCAAGTGTAAGGTCCTGCACCTGGGTAGGCACAACCCCAAGCACAAATACAGGCTGAGTAGTGAATGGCTGGAGAGAAGCCCTGAGGAAAAGGACCTGGGGGTCTGGGTTGAC
>VWYK01038546.1:0-10673 GCA_013399775.1 Semnornis frantzii | reverse complement strand
ACTATGATAAATTATTCATGCATAGCCTACACATCCAAGAAGGAAAGGAGGTAAGCATGGTATATTCTCTCTACCAAAAAATCAGAACAGTAGAAAAATCAGGTGCTAAATATTTCCAGTTAGAAATATATAAATAAGACACAGTTCAGAAATATACAGGTTTAAACTATTGGTTTCTGCAAACACAATAAGACAGTGCCTACAAACTACCCTTGCCCCAAAAGTGACGTCACCTTGTGGTACAAACCACTCTCCTTGCTCTGTTGTGTAACATAGTTCATCTTCCACCCTCTGTTTTTGAAAATAATAGAACTCCATGGCAAATTGTATTATTTTTAAAATAAGTATTTAAGACAGAAGTTCTACTAGCATTCTTCAAAAATACATGTCTTGAATTTTATTATGATTTTTTAAGTACTAAAGTTGTTCAAATGTCAAGTCATACAGCTTCAATTTCAGTTCAACCTGTCATTCTCCACAGGTTCATCACAAGTTTTTCAAATCTCTCAGATGGCATAGGCTGGCACAGGCATAGCCACAAAATTTAGTACTGCTTTGTGACTTCAACTCAGAACTAACTGATTCATCTCAGTTTTGTTTTCACTGGGTTTTTGGGTGGGTTTTTTTTTTTTTTTGGTTCCTTTAATATTGAGTCAGTCATTTAAATAAAGCAAAAATCAAGAAAAGCTATTTCACATTTAAACTAAGAACTCTGCACTTCTACTTACAGAACGACTATTTAGAGTTCCCAGACACTGGCCAGTATGCACACTCCCTAGTGACTGGGTAAGAGGAGCACCAACGTTTCCCATTCTGGAGTTAAACATAACAGATTACGAAGCAACTGACTAGTACACAGAACTTATTCTCCTCCCTTTTTCTCGGAAGAAGTACTGGTCGGCCTCTGCTATATCTCTGCGCAGGGTGAGAATGGCTCAAGGCCTCCGGTGGTAGTGCAAAGTGACAGGATGCGGTCACAGCTCCACCCTGTGTCTGGAGAAACACATTTATCAACTTGACTATGTCCCCTTTAAACTCATTCTGGACTAATGTTCTACAACTAGATCCGAGATTTAGAGAACTTTATTCATATAAGAGTATAAAGGTATCCTCTCTCTTAATTAGGTATAGGAAGAGTTTATGCTTTGTAGCATAGTAGCATACCTAGTAGTCCCACCAAAATTCACATAAAGTATGCTGCAAATTCTCATGAATGAAAGCCATGCACAGTAATGGTGCTTACACTTTTAAAGATCTGTTTATGGAACTGTTGCAAAGTGTTTTAATGAAGTAGAAAGATAACAGTATACACTCAGTCTGGCAGTAAATGGATCCTTTCTGTCCCTCTGCTGTTTGTCACACTCTTTTCTTCACAATGATTTCATACTAAAACAGCAAGAGGCATATGACTTGCTCAAAACCAGTTTAAAAACCAGTAAACACCCTTTCCATTTTCTAACAGCAATATCAGATCAAGGTAATGCAAGCTTCAGAGAGAATCAGCACCAGGCATCAGGATCTGAATACTGCGCTCCCACGTGCTTCAACAAGCACTAAATATAGAACTCTATTACTTCCATAGAAGCTAGCCTGTGGTTCTGACATGGAAATCAGGTCCAATCAAATGAAACACAGGTAACAACTCCAGTTATAATCACTTTGCATCTGCCTTGGGAGGACCCTGCTATTGGCAGAAAGACAATGAAACAAAAAAAGGACTATGTGTTGGTTGTCTACAACTGTTTCTTGTCCTTGCTTACAGACAGGGAGAGCAGCTGCCTAGTAGAAAACAGTACTGTTTCAATAAATTTCAAACACATCTACATACATTTACATTAGCTGACCAGAGCTCAAAGTAAAGGAGCTCATTAGCTCAGCAACAGATTAAGCTATTACATGGCTTCCAAAAGACTGCAAAGGAAATGAAATAACCAAGGAGACTATCACCTGAATGGTATGTGCTCAGGTACAAAAGTAACTGAGGTTAAACCTTCTATCAGTTCACACTCAAACCACTGCTGAGCCTGAACTGATACAAGGCTTAAATATTCAGTTTCTTTCAACTCTTAGCAAGAGTCGTAATAATGTATTTAACACACAAGCTACTGAAATCTGACAGCTGTCTCACCAAAAGAAGGCCAGTCATTGCTGAGATGGCTTTACTAGTCTAAGACACCATCTTTCACCACCACAGAAAAATCTTCAGAGGCAGAAGACAAAAATCATCACATTACTTTTGCTGAACCAAGCACCAAATGAGAAAAAGAAGTCTCAACATGCATTTGCAGTATGTAAGCATAATTTCCTCTTGCTCCATAACAGCTTTGATAGTACTTTGAGGCATGCAAAAGTATGTTAACACATATCTACTTCTTTCACACTACAAAATGGGAGCAGGGAGGCTTTTAAGTCTGAAAAGTTTCATGGATACATTAAGTAACTTTTTCAGCATCTCATGTACAGAAGTCAATTTTCTTCCTGTAAGTCATTGTTCCCCATTAGTCAGACATGATAACAAAGAACTTCACAAAGAACTTCACAAAGTTAAACAACTGGGTTGTTTGCTTTGATTATTCGTAGCTAATAAGCCACTTCAAGAATAAGCTAATGAAAACTGGACAAAAAGTATTATTACGATATAGCTTTGTTACACATATCTAATTGTGTGACTTGTAAAGCCAGTAAGCATGCATCGGTCAATGAGGAAAAATACTTGGCAAGCAAACTGCACGAGACACTTCCAAAGAGGCAATTCTTCAGAAGATTCCCTCAGGTAATGTTGTTGTTTTTTTTAAACTATCAGGCTACCTGTTTTAAGAAACTACATTACAGTAAACAAAGTAAACAATGCTGTCTGAAAGCTTTATGGATTTTCTTTTTTTTTATTCTGCGAGTAAACATATTAACTCTGCTTTCCTCTTTCATAACCTTCCAATGCACTTTTGACAACTGGTGAAATACAAGCACAGCAAGAACTGCAGCAGCTTATTTGCCACAGAATTATTTTAAAAATCAACCCTGAATTTAGTCTGTTTTCCTCTCTATACCTCTAATGTGTGTATGTGCACACAAAACTGAAATTCCTCCCCATCTCAGAAAAGAGACAAATATACAAAAAAAAAAAAAAATTAAGCCCTACTAGCTTGTACAGAAGAAAAAAAAGGAGGAATATCATTCTAGTTCACTGAACTTGATGCAAAAGTCTTCTACAGTTCAAAGGCAGAAACAAATTCAGTAGCAAAGCCAGACATTTAAGTTCTCTAACACTTTTATTTTCAAGGTAAGGCATGACCTTCCTATCAGCAGGACTGTAATGGCAATGAAAAACAACCCTCCTTACCCTATTTTTTCCTCACCTCCACTTCCTAAGGGCATCATCTTTGATGATTATTGGCAGGCCAATGTTCCACATGCAGTCATCCTATGCAACAGGATGCACTGCTTATTCATTCATGTCTGCTCTTGTCTGCTTGTTTCTCCACATCAATACTTAAGATTTTCACTACTTGCAGCTGAACAGTGTAAAAAAAATCCTTTTCTCCTGCTTTAAAAGCACATACAAAACAGCTGCAAATTCTTGATTTGCTCATGTATTTCTGTCTCTATGTTGCTACTGCTCTTGCAGACTAAAAATGGTTAAATGTAGCTGCAGCACCTGAGATAACCAGTTCAACAGAAGGTATTGCAGGCTAAGGACTCAATGATTCATTCAACTACAGCTGGTAAAAAATAGACATCAGAAAAGAGTAACAAGCTAAACAGAAAATCTGCCTCTTCTGGGTGACAGACTAAGTGACAAACCAGTTTCTCCACGTTACTTTTTTTGCGCCTACATGTACACAAAGTAAGAACACGGCATCTTCTTTGCAGTTTGAAGTCAGAAGTGTTGAGAGGAAAATGAAAGCCATTCTGAGCTTTAGAGTACATCTGTTCCCAACTCCCCATGCTTATATATACCAGCCGACATTCCAATTCAGTAGAGATGGCAGAAAGCCCTGCCTACGAGAGCACTGGCAGCAGTTACCGCACCCCTGAAGTTAAGCTAGGTTGTTACTCTCAACTTGGGATCACACGCCTAGATGGACTGTACAGTAAGAATTCAGCCTTCTAATATTTTGCAGCTTTAGGACAAATGTAACACTGTTGCTCAAAGAACTGTTATTTTTCAGAGATTATTGGGAAAAAAAAAAAAACATCTAATGAATGTTTTATTTTCCTATGAATACAATTTCCTTCCCAAACTTCACTCTGTTCTCTTTTCCAGGTCTCCAATACATTGAGTTGAGGACATTATTCTTCTCTGTAGATTCCCATGACATTTTGGCAGAATTTACAGCTGTGACAAACTGGATTGAAGGTTTTGCTTACTGATGTGTTTAGCTTTGTGACTGGGTGCTGTTGAAAGTTAAAGACAACAAGCAATATTTCTTTCATAAAGTAACAAGTGACCTGAGGGAAGCTTCTCTGGGTGGGAACGGAAAAATCCCAAATTTGATGTTGTACAAGTTTCCATGATTAAAGAGCTCTGAGAGATATCGGCAATTCCATTTCTTTATACCACCCTCCCCATTTACTCTTTCTATAATCTAGATTTTTTTCCTCCTGGTTCCTGAAAAATATCCGGCACACATCTGGCACTCCACTCCTATCTGCATCTTCAAGAGAGACTGGACACAAGATTTAGATTACATTAACATTTCACAATATTAGCTGCCAGTCACATGCCTTGAATTCAGTAGTCTTACAGAAAAGAAAACCTGACCACTAGGATGTCCCATTACTTAAAGTCTTTGCTCCGACGTCAATGAAAAGAAGTTACGCATGCAGCACTACACTACGTGAGCTACCAGCTTCTGGTGAAATACATCTTGAACAAAGACAAGGGACCAGTCAAGCTTCCTACTACAATAGGACATTCCTCCTTGAACTACAATGGTGATGCATAATGCTGCACTGTAGGCCACAGTTATCACACTGTTAAGTGTCGCTCTTTTTCCGCGGCCTCTAGACACAACTAATACCATGTCCAAGCCTATGGTCTCAAGGTCTAGACCCATTACGACTGCCTCTAACAGCTGCTACCGTAGGCTTGTAGCTCACCAAACCAGGCACTGCTGCTACAGAAACCTGCAAGCTTTGAGGCTGAGGGCCTCGAACGGATCTCCAGCAGCAATGGAAATCAAGACTGCTTCAAAGCACTGGCAGTACTGCTGAGAGAAGAGCTGCCCAGAACTACAGTGACACAGTCACTCAGGATCGCAGGAGAGCATCCAGCACTTCTCGAGTGAGCCTACCCAGCCAACAGCTCAGAACAAGCCCAGCCTGCACCACAACTACGTGTTCCCAGCCACCCTGTCACACCTCGGGTGGGCAAGGAAGGAGACCCCACCGAAACGCAAAACCAAACGTCACCAGGGGTCTCAGAGCTTGAGGCGAGCTGCTGCCAGAGCATTCTTAGGGACTGGGGGCACGGCGAGGCCCGGCAAAAGCCAGGCGTGTAGGGGAAGGCCCGCAGGGAGTAGACGGGGAGCCGAACAGCGCCTGCCTCGTTACCTCTCCATCGCCCGCACAGTGTAGCTGACGAGCGGCCTGCCTTGCACGGCGCAGAACTGCTTGGGAGTGGCGCCGCCCAGGCGCTCCCCGCTCCCGCCCGCTGGCAACACAGCCGCCACGAGCGTGACGGCAGGCCTGCCGCCCCAGCTCCGACTGCTGGGCTCCATCTGCCGCGCCGCTCCTTGCCCTCCCCGCGCCCCCAACGCCAGGAACGCGGCTGGGTCGGCGCAAGCTCCCGCCCGCGTGTTTTATTTGCCCGCGACGTCCGCAATCCCAAGAATTCAGCGCCCGCCCGCTGCCCTGCCCCCAGCGGGGACTGGGCTCTACTTCTCGCCTACTCCGCGCTAAGCGAGGCCCCGCAGAGGCATGCGCTTAGGCCCCAGAGGGGACGCGCGGCCGCCCGGAGCACCAGGGCAGCGAGAAAGCAGCCGCACACTAACGCGAGCCGGGCGGCGCCGCCATCGGCCCTTTAATTGCGAATCCTCATACCGCATGCGCGGGCGGGGTGGGCTGGTCCTGCCCGCGGCGAGCCGGGGTGGGTGGGTCCCGCTACGGCGAGCGAGCGCAGCTCGGTGGTGGCGGGAGGTTGCCAGGGGATTGTTAGCCGCTTGTTAGGCGCTGCGGAGCCGCTGGACCCTCGCTGGGAGGGGCGGGGAGCCTCTGCCTGTCGGGGTCTTCTGGTCTGTGCGGGGTGCCCTGTCTCGGCGAGAAAATAACGACCTGGTGGCGGGCCAGACCTGAGCCCCGCGTCTTCATGCGAGCCCCGGCTGTGCTCAGGTGACCAAGGCGGCCAACAGCATCTTGGCTTGCGTCAGGAGTAGCGTGCCCAGCAGTTCTAGTGGTGTGATTGCCCGCCTCTGTCCGGCAATGATGAGGCCACACTTCGAGTACTGTGTTCAGTTTTGGTCCCCTCGCTACAAGAAGGACGTTGAGGTACTGGAGTGTGTCCAAAGAAGAGCCACTATGCTGGCAAAGGACCCTGAAGACAAGTCTTCCGAGGAATGGCTGAGGGAACTGGAGTTGTTCAGTCTTAAGAAAGAAGGCTGCGGAGAGACTTAATTCTCAACAGCAATAAGTGATAGGACCAGAAGAAAAAGCCTCAAGTTGTACCTGGGGAGGTTTAGGTTGGATATTAGGAAAATTTTCCTGTAGGCAGTAATCGAGACAGGTTGATAGAAAAATTCACAGGGCCGATAGCCATCGGTGACAGAGGAGGCACAGTCTGCTGAAGAGGGAGCTTGCTAAGCAGGACATCAGGTCACATATTTGTAATCAGCAAAACAGGCCCTCTCTGACTTTGCTGGGCATCTTAGGCTGTAGCTTGAGTTTATTTAAATACTATTGCTGCTCTCTGTCCGCATCTCAAAGTCTTGGACATCTTGCTGTAAAGACAGCCTTGCAAATTTGAACTGCTGTGAGCCTGTCGTTGCTAATCAGGGAGATATGAGGACTATCCACTCCAAAAGGGAAGAGAAGCCTGGAATGGAGCATGGCACCAAGGCAAGCAAGAACAGACTTGCCAACAAGGAGCCAAGATACTCAGCATGAATCAGGATCAGGGTCAGGCTCCTGGGGTCAGGCATAGTCTCAGGCATGGTCTCAGTGAGGCAGCAAATATAGGGAGCCAACAATAACATTCCACATAAAAGTAGCTCCCAAGGGAAAAGGAAGAAAGGAGAGTGGAGCTCTTAGTAGTGGAAGAGCTGCCTTTGGACTTGGCAAGCTAAACCTCTTAACTCAGCCAGCTAGGGTTCTTGAAAGTGAGCACACTCAGGGCCTTGACAGTGTCCTCTCTAACATTATTTTTAGGGGGAAAAAAATGCAGGTTGCACTAAAAAAAACAAGAGCCTTTAGAGTCTGCAAGGTCTTTTTGATCTATTCTTTACATCTTTGAGAAGTTAACTTATTTACAGCTTTTCAGGTTTTTCTTAGTTGTGTTAAGAGGAACCTAAGTTGAAAGCATATGAAGAATTTTCTGAGGAGCAAGTCTGATTGAAAAAATTAGCATGGAAGAAAGTTTATGTTCCAGCTGTGCTGCTTTGCCAATGCTAGCTCTGGAGTGGTGTAAAATGATCACAGGGGATCACAGAGGCATCATAAGTAGGAGTCACACATAGGAGTGAAGTGATCCCTTCTAGCAAAGGAAGTGTTCACAGATCCTCAATACCTGAAATAGCAGGAAAGTCCTGGAAAATGGGACACTGCAGTGGAGAACATAGGCTCTGTACATGCAGAGGTGTCTTGACAGTTAAGATGATGAACAGAAATCACATTAGCCCATACTATGCAGTGAAATATAAGAAGGACTGGTGGCAAGCGAAGGAAAACATTTTATATAAAAACATGCAGATATGCCTTCTAAATAGTGATGTCTCCAAAGGTTTCTGTAAGGAACAATTGTGGACACTGAAGGAAACACACATGTGAAAGGAGGAGGAAAGAATACAAGTTACACAGATTACCGAAAGACTTCTAGAATGAAGACTTTTTTTACCAGTTGAACTGCTTTCCTCCCAACAAGTCTTGGTCTCATTGTCTTCAGTACTGTTTAGCAGGTGAGATTTTTTTTGTTTGTTTTTTTTAAATCTATTGACTCAGAAACAGTGTTTACCTGTTTCTTTTCAGTGTGTCTTATTTTATTTTCTTGGGAAGTATTTCTCTACACCTAATTCCTGACTGCTGACATAGATTTGTCTGTTGTCTTTTTTCAGGACTTCCAGCTTTGGCTTGACTCTTCCCTGCTGTGCAGATTGCTGTCCATTCAGCATCACTTCCTTGTTACCAGATACCCCAAATTAATTTCCTTCTAAAGGTAGGCACCTCTACCACCCACAATCATTTTGAATCTCATATGTTCCATTGTTCTGACTTTTTCTTGCCCCAGTTCCGTACCAACATGTTCATGACAAGTTGTTCTGCAACATTCCCCCTTTTTTCCTTTTTTTTTTTTTTTTCAGTGTTACAGACATTCTGAATTCCTGACTCAGGTCTTTATACTTCCGTTTCATAAGGAGCACAGACATTCATCAAGTGAGCTGTAACTGATTTTCCAGGAGCAAAATAAAATCTTTTTTGTTTCCATGGCTTCTCCCACTGTATGTTGGTTCTGAGGAGTAACTAAGTAAGATATTCACAAACACAGCCTTCAGAGCTATTTTCCCCTTCCATCTTGACATTATGGTTTTGCACTCCCTCCCCTACCCCGCCAGTCTCCTGTGCATAGTACCTGCTTTCTTACCCAGCCAGTATTTCCCCACTTTATTTCTTCCATGCATATTAATTCATTCTGTGAAGGATAAAAAAGCAAGATAAATACCATGTCAAAACTGGTTCCATTCATGTTCTGAAGCCCAATTTCCTTTTTATGCTAGGTGAATGAGGCTTGATCTGTCCAGAATAAATTATATGTGATAGTAACTTTGTTGGATTCAGTCATCAAATATGTGGTATCTTGATGGTTCAGCCAAGCAGCACTCTGAAGCTGCTTTTGGCTGCACTTGAACTGATGCCTTAAAAGTTTTCATGCTTTCCACAGTCTCTCTGCAGTGAAAAGTTCTCTTGACTTGATAGCACATGTTAGTTTTTCAAGAAGCCCATCAGTATAGATTCTTGGGGACTTGGTTAGACTGAGCATATTAGAAAATAAAAGGAGAAACAGTACTGTTTTCTTAAACAATGATGCAGAAGTGTGCTCACGCAGTGTGCTCATGCAACCCGGAAAGCAAATCGTGTCCTGGGCTGTATCAAGAGGAGTGTGGCCAGCATATCAAGAGAGGTGACATGCTGCTCTCATGAATTCCACTTCAAATACTACATCCAGTTCTCGTGTCCCCATCATATGAAGGACATAGAACTGTTGGAGCAAGTCCAGAAGAGGGCCACAAGGGTGATCCAAGGGCTGGAGCGCATGTTCACAGATAAACATTTGAAGTGAGAGAAAAATTCACACATACTGGGAGAACAATTTTACACAGGTTTTAATTGGATAAGTAGAGACAGAGGCAACATTTTTGCCTCAAAGCAAGTAAAGAGCTGCCTAATCCATCATTTCTGTGCAGGGGTATAATAACATCTGAAACCACAGTAGTAGTTTGCAATTAAGCAGTAAATATGCCAATCATATGTTTGAAGAGTAGGGTTTTTTCTCTTTTATTGAAGAAAGAAGATACCTACAAATTGGAATCAAGTTACAGAAGTTAAATTTACCTAAAAAATTAACTTCTGGAGGAAAGAATATCGTCCGTTTCTATGACTGAAAGGTGCAACAGTGTTTCCAGATGACATTTATTGGATATGTAGAAATAATTTTGAGAGGTTTTGTGAAAAATTAGTAAAAAATTTCTTAATTTCACATTGCAATTGAGTCTTCTGTAAATGTGGTATAAATTAATTGAGGAATTGTCTGTTCCTTTTTCAGAGTAATTTCTAAGCTCTTGAAGTATTTTGGTTCTAATGCAGGCAAGATGAATTTACCCTTTCTTGACCAGCAGCAGGATTCACTGTGGTCTGTTTTAAAGGAACATGCATACAATCAAGAAACATTTTAAAAATTAAAGTGTATTGTGAGAGCAAAATAAACAAAACAAACCCCACAAACAAACAGCATAACAACAATACTTCCTACTATGGAGGTGCAAGTTCCATAGAAGATAACATAAAGCTAAAACTATTTAAAATCTGAGAGCCATTCTTGCATCTGACAGAGTATCTGCAGCATTCTGAGCAGTGACTCTTTTAGCCAGAACCTTGTATTTGCAGGATTTATATTTCATTAATTTTATCCAGATATATAAGTTATTACTTCAGCGGTAGTAACCCACAAAGTGAATATCAAGAGCTGTAAGCAGGCAAGTGGAATATCAGTTCTCTTGAGAGAGTTTTTTTTCTGTTGAGATAGTGTAGCAACCTTGGCTTTAAGTCATCAATAATGTCTCTAATTGTTGGAGTTGCTGTTTAGAGTGACAGACACAGGTTCTTTGCACATCTAAAGAGACTAGAAAGTCCCCCAGGTTTTATCTGTTGCTATTTATAGCAGTTTACAAGGCATCTCAAAAGTTTTAGGCTTCATCATAATTTCTACATCTCTATATTAAAAAAAAAATAAAATGAGCAAGCATTTT
>VWYK01038540.1:39512-58902 GCA_013399775.1 Semnornis frantzii | reverse complement strand
TTCAGAAATGGCAACAACTGCTCATATACCAAAATTTCAATACTCTAATGAAGCGTCACTTTCCACATTATATATTGGAATTTACAGAAATCGCTGCGTTTAGAAAGAAATACAATTAACTAAAAATAGGATTTTATGAATTTGAAGACAAAAATGCCTAAAATGTGAGTAACAAACAACACTGTAAAATTCCTTGTATTTTTTAATCCAATTAAATATCTGGTTAGCCTCTTTGTATGACAGAAAGTAGATTTTAATAACAGTTGAGTAATTCTGGCTGAGGTTTAGTAATGAAAAGACCATAGAAAACTCTGTGAAGAGATGACCATGTCTGTACACTCTACATATTGCTAAAGAGAATGAATGAGATGGCAACACAGTTCCACGAAGCAGTGGACTTTAAAGGAAACTAATGCTACTAGTTACTTAAAGACCGTATCATAGTTATGTAAGGACAAAAGGCTGTGTTGGTGGACAACTTTAAATGCTTTTTTCTTGGATTAGCTACCTGACTTTACAGTGTTAACTTTTGTTGAATGATGCAAGTGCATGGCAACATGCTACATGTTTTGAGAAGACCAAAATATAGTGCTTAGCTCTGCAGCCTTGTCTTATGCAGAAACAGTGCAGAACTCAGTCACAGTCTCTGTGAGCAAACAGGCGACTGGATTGAGTTTTTGGTGGTATCAGGTCTCTGAACTAGATGCACTGAACTGATTGTTTAACCAGCACTGTCTGTGACATACCATTAGCAAAGTGAAGCTTAATGCATACGTAGCAATTTCTCACACTCCCTTAATCATCTAACACACTCGTTTAAGCATACAGCTATTTCCTATTACTGCGTTTGAAAAAGAGAGGTAGAACTGAACCTTGAGACTGAATCTAAACTAAAAGGGAATAAGAACAAGTAACATTTTATAAATGTATTGCAAAATGTTCACAGATCTCTATAAGTAGAAACTTCATTCTTCAGCTACTTTAACACTTTTGTTCTTTTAAGCAAAAATATCTCAATCCTGTATAATTGTATATTATACAATATCCACGTTGGCACTATATAAAATATTCAAGGCATGTAATTTCTCTCAAGGTCATGTTTTCAGGCATTATTGTTTTTCTTTCCACTTTATTTTTAAAGGGCTGTCAGTGTTGTAAAGAGTGCTTCATTCCTTACAACCTGACTCACTCCAGGAAAATCTGCATGATTTAGGACTGGCAGAGTTTGGCTTAAGTGAGTGACATGCATCACAGCACTGCTTTTAAAGGCCAGTGCTCGAGGGACAGTGCCTTCTTTTACATTCACTCCTTACAGTAAATGAAATAAGGACAACATTATCTGGGGACAGGGGATAGGAGAGCTGCTGCCTCTTCTTTCTTGCTGATATTCATCAAGCCTAATTTATCACTCCGGTAATCTAATGTTGGACAATTGATGGACAAAGACTGGCAACTTTTCTTAGTTCCATGACTGAAATAAAATTATTGCTTCCAGTCTGGGTACTACATGCAGATCTTTCTTTTGCTTCTGAGAACTGGCAAATTCTGAGGAGCAGGCAGAAATATTTATTATTCCTTAAAAAAAATTGTACATTGGATGGAATTTGACAAGACAATTTTCTAACATTGGAGAGAGTTAAACAGCCAGTGCTGGAGGTAAGCTATTAAAATTTCTTAGATCCTGTCATACGTCCATAAGTGCAATTTACAGCAGCAACAACATATGTCCAACAAACATTTTTTTCAAGTTGTTAAGCTAAACTATCTTATTTCACCTTGGTGCATATACATATTCACAGCAAAAGCTCATTTATAGATTTGCCTTAAATAGGAAGCTAGCATTTAAAGTTCATGTAGCTCATTTATTTAGCGCAAGTCAGCTTACACAGTCTAACTTGAAGTCTATATTGAGACATAGTAAAAGCACAGTCAGCAGATTGAGAAGTGACTTTTCCCATCTGTTCACCAGTTGTGAGACCACATCTGAAATACTGTGTCCATTTGGGGGCTCCCAGTGCTAGAAAGACATTGACAGATTGGAATAAGACAAAGAGCCAATAAGATGACTGAAGATGGATCACACAATAGTCAAAGTGTGGCTGAAGGAACTGAATTTATTTAGCCTCAGAGAAGGTTAAAGTGAAATCCTGCTGTCCACAACAGGAGAAACAAAGGGCTAAGATAATAGGCATTTGGTAAAAGCAGGAATATGGCAAACTGAATTGGTACAAGAAAATTCTGTATCACTGCCAGGGTTGTAAAATCCTGGGAGTGCCCAATAAGCATAGTATCTCTCACTTCAGAGATACTAAAAACTCTCATGGATGTAGCCTGGGGTAACTTGCAGCACCTAGACTTGCTTTGAGCATGAGGTTGAGTGAGAAGACTTCTGAAGATTTCATCCAACCAGATGGTTCTGTGATTCAATGATTGATGTCTTGTCATGGTTTATGGATGGCAGTTTAAGTGCATACAAAGCAAAGTATCCACAGTTGCTTTACAGTCAGCAGCACATTTCAGATCGAACAGCCTATTTACTATTTCAATCTATCTGCCCTTGAAATTAGTGTTTTCATGGGCTTTTAGTTCAAGGTGGTGTTTATGAAGTCCTTCACAGCCACTCTTTATGAGCAATAAAAAAAGACATGTTTATTTGAATTGCATTTCCATTGAGCATTTCAGTTGTGAACACAGAATCACCATGTAACATCAAACAACACCTTCCCTCCTTTGTGTGAGAAGCCAGTGTCTATTGGTTCAACAGCTTCTAGGAACTTGCACATCTTCTTAATTTTCTGCAGGAGTTCAGAAATAAAATTAAGAAACACATTTTCCTTAGCTATGGGATCCCCAGATGATCTGATCTGGAGACATGGTAAAGATTTGCAGCATTTCACTACACTCTCTGAGACACTAGGAGCAGCAAAATTACATCTTAAGCTAGAAAGAGTGTGCCAAGTACAGCACAATAGTAACACCCCTGAGATGAGTGAAAGGCCACTGCTGGCTGTTTGTAAAAGAAGGAAAGTGAAGAACTGCAGGTTGTTACACCATATATTATACAAGAGCTCTAATTAGTACAACTCATGGCATGGATTTATGTCTGCTGGTAAACAAAACAAAACAAAACAAAAAAAAACCCCAACAACAACAACAAAAAGAAACCAGTGATTAAATTGATTTGGGAAATGAAATAAACAGGAATAGGATAATTGAAACTTCTGGTTCCTTATTTAGTCATCAAAGAAATCTATTTTGCAAAAATCTATGAGCATTCCATTTATAAGCCTCAGAAGTGCTGAAGGACTAAAAGCAAGGCCCTTCGTAAAGAGATTGCCTGAATGAGTAAAGATCTAAGGTGATTCTCCTGCAATGTTTTTATTTAAAAAAGCAACTGTATATTGCAAGTTATTCCTTGATACTCCATTCACATTCTGTCCTCTGATAAGAGCATAATATCGAGCTATAACCAAAGCAAGCAGCAATAGCTGCGACGGAGGAAGAGATTTTGTTTACCAGCTCTTTTGTAAGGAGTACAGAAGAGGAAGGATGAGGTTGCTGATCCAGAAACTACCTGAAATATTAATGCAAATTTACTTAAGTGATACAAAGTAAAGGAGCATTCCTCTTCAGGATAGCAGTTCCTCTAAAGTTTAGGATAAGAACTGTTCAAGCATCAGTGTCATAGCTACAGTGTAAGCAAAGCATCCTGATTCCTCTTCTTGGAGAGCAACAGTACAATGAACCAAGGTCTCCAACCATCCACTGAGACAACACTCCACTGAACCTCAGAATTTATGCCTATGAGAGTGACATCAGGCACACAGCGAAATGCTAAGTAGAAACTATTGATGAGTTTAACGAAGCTGGACCCTATTATAAGGGCAGCAGTGCCAGCTGGAGATAATCCTTGGTGAACCTGGCTGGCAAAAGAGATTTTTGAAAGGTTACTGAATATAGAACCAATAGGAGCTGTTGTCTTTACCTTTGCAGCCTTGTAAATAAGTATGCAATCTTTTATTTTGCTCTTGACAGAACACGCAAATGCTCTACTCCTCCTTACACCTCTCTGGCAGCATCCCCAGCTTCCTATGAAGAACAGAAAATATGTGCGAGCTGGGGTGCTTTCAACTCAGGATTTCAGCAGCTGTTTGGACCAAAGGCGTCGCCTTTACACTACTCCAGGAGGTAGCCTGGGAACAGGGAAAACCAGGAGACAGGCTCAGGCGTGAGGGGCGTACACCAGTTCGGACCCGGCACGCTCTCCCTTCCTCTACCCCCCTTTTCACGCCGGCAGCGCTGCCGCTGTTGCCTCCTGAGGCACAGCCGATACCGCGTCCCGCGCCCGGATCACGGCAGGCGGAGCNGTGCCGCCCCGTCTTGTCCCGCCCCACCGGCATGCAGAGGCCGCTGCCGCCGCCTCCAAACTTTCGACGGACCGCAGCGTGCCGCGCCGCTGCCCTACTGCCAGGTTGGAAAGAGCCACTCCGGTGAGTGTGCGAGGGGAGGGCGGCGGCAGGGATGCTGAGGGATCGGTGCCGTGCCGGGGAAGGTGGGAGTGCTGTGTTCCTCGCTGCTGTGCTAGACGAGGGAGCTCGGCTTCCTGCTCTGCTCCGGGAGACCGGCTCCTGTGGCTGCTCTAGCCTCCCGGAGCGGGAGGGAGATGAAAATGGGATGGAGCAAACCGAAGAGCGCGGCTGGCGCGGGGCACGGACGCTGGGTGAGCGGGCGGGCAGAGGCGGCACCGAGAGCCGCTCTTGCCGCCACCAGCGCCTCCAGCAACTCCAAACCCTTCAGCAGCGCAGGCACTGCGGTCCTGGTGGAAATGTTGCTTGCTAATGACATCGCGTATTCTGCCCGTTTTGCTGTCAGAGCGGTCTGAACCGTCTGTGGACCTTCCTCTGCCGAAAGTTAGGTGCCATTTGATACCTGCCCCATAGGGTCTGGCTGCTGGGGGGAAAAATGGGGAAAAACCCTCCGGTGCTGTGCAATATGCAAGGTGTGCAGTAAATGCTATGAGCTGGAGGGTTTATACCAAAAGGAGCAGAAAGAGTTGCATCAAACAGTATCTGAGTTATCAAATGCCGTGTCAGTTCCTCCCCAGCCGAAAGCAGCTGATGCTTTGCCCACTTAACTGTCCCACCGACGATGTCAAACTTGTCCAGTGTATTTCATTGCTTGATGACACACCAGCTCATCGTTGCCTGAAACACTAGTCGTCCCTCCTCTCTCTCTTGTCTTTACCCTGTTGACAAGACCAAAACGCCTTTTGTCATCCCAGACAGGGCAGTAACAAACAGTAGTGGAACAAAAGAAGGCTGTGATTAAAAAAGAAAAAAAAGGAAAAAAAAAATTCCAGTAGAATGACAGGGACTAGCGAAACAACTGGAAGTATTTTGGGGAAGAAAGGGATGTTACGTTCATCGGCTGAGCTGTGTCCTGCCTGGATTTATGTCGAAGGGGAAAAAAAAAAAAAAAAGTGATATCTGCTTTCCCTCTCACTCTTCTACTATAATGTGTAAGTGTGACCTGCTCTTATTTTGCACTGAAAAAATTATGAGATTTTACAGCACCTGGAGGTCCTGCAGCCTCACCAAATCTCTCATAATATATGCAAGCGTAATTCTTGGATGTAGATATAGAGGTTTAAGGAAAAAGCTCAAAAGAGTTTTGAACTTCTGCATAACCTTGGCTGTGCAAATTGTGATGGGTCTTTCCCATTTTTAACCTCGTACACTAAAGGAGTATTGATGAGGAATCCTTTCCTGCCAGGCATGCTTAAGCTAGTATTTGATAACTGATTATATTACTAAAATCTGCAGTGTAAGCGTGTGTGAACAGCTGGCACATCATGGCCAGGTATCTTGCGGTGTTTCACATGTCAGGCTTAAACTGTTAATTGTACAGTAAGTATAGACTAAACAGTGTATCATAATTGTAACCGCTTTAGTTGGGGGAAAAAACGCCTTTCAGTTAATCACAGAATGTTAGGGGCTGGAAGGAACCTTGAAAGATCATCCAGTCCAACACCCCTGGCAGGACCACTTTTTTTTTTTTACAGACCAGTTTTCATTTTTATTATTTTTTTTTAAAATTCTCCCTTCTCCCCTATCTCTCCCCTTTCCTCTCCATCTCCTATTTTCTCCTGTCTTCCTCCTTTTCTTTCCATCTCCTTCCTTTCCTCTCAAACTTCTTCTTTGCCTTCCTTCCTCCTTTCCTCTCCATCTCCTTCCTTTTCTCTTCATCTTCCTCATTTCATCTCCATCCTCATCCTTTTCCTCCCTATCTCCCTCCTTTCAGCACCACCTCCCCTTTTCAATCATATCACCTCTCTTCCCACCCCACACTGCATTTTCCCCTTTTTTCCCCCAAACCCAAAGCACCTGAGTTCTGTTGGAGTCTCCTCCTACCACAGGTGTGACCACTTTGCCCTCCCTGCCTGCTCCCCTTTGTAATCTGCCCCAGGAAAGGCAGCAGCCCTAAGCTGTGCCCAACTGGGCAGAGGGATCCTCCTCATCACTGGTGAGTCTCTGTGGTGTGCACCAGGGTGAATGGGAGTGGGATCTAAAAGGCCGGGGGGCCTGGTGGCCCCCCGGTTAGATAGGAATAGGTTTGATCATTCTGACATCGTCCATGGGTGCTGGCTGGGCCTCTTTACTTAGGGTGAGCACCTTTAAGTTTAGCTGCCTCTTTCTGCTCGCTTATGATGAGCTTAAGTATTTGGCTGAACTGGAAACTTGTGGGGGAGTAGTATTGTGTTGTCACAGAATTGTTTTGGTTGGAAAAGACCTCTAAGATCATCAAGCCCAAGCTTCAACGCAACACCAGCATGGCCATTAAACCATGTCCCAAAGTGCCACAACCACACATTGCTTGAACACCTCCAGGGATGGTGACTCCACCTGCTGGGCAGCCTGTTCAATGCCTGTCCACTCTTGCAGTAAGGAAGTTGTTGCTCATGTCCAACCTAAACCTCACCTGGCACAATTTTAGGCCACTTTTTTTCTTGTTCTATCTCCTCATACCAGGGAGAAGAGACCAACCCTTACCTCATTGCAACCTCCTTTCAAGGGGTTGTAGAGAGCAATAAGGTCTCCTCAGCCTCCTCCAGATTACACCCCCTCAGTTCCCTCAACTGCTCCTTAGCAGCCTTGTTTTCCAGACCCTTCACCAGCATCATTGCCTGGACACACTCCAGCCTCTCAATGTCCTTCTTGTCCTGAGGGTCCCAAAACTGAACCCAGGATTTGAAGTATGGCAGTCAATCTGCTGCTTTTGCAAAAAGTTCTTGCACTAAGAAATTTTTGGGGGTATTGTATGGGATGCAAGCAAACACAAAGGACTCAATCACCTGCTGGTAGACAAGCTTTATCAGTATAGAAAATTACACCTAAGGATGACACTGACAGTTTATGGGGACAGAATAGGGATGAAAATTTACAATTAAGTTTAAACAGCCACGTGAAACTGAAGGCATTGATAGCTAGACTGTCTGTTTAGGCAGATCTGAATTTGACTGGACTAAGCTACGCGGAACGTGCGGTGCCATGCAAGTGGCATTTCTTCTCTTGCTTTCTTAAGGGAATGCATGAGTGGAGAAGTAGAGTTACTACCTCAGGTTTGGCTTTCCCTTTAGTGGCAAACAATGGTGTGTTTTGTGTTCTGGCAGCTTCTTAGTGTTTTCCCCAGTCAGGCCATGAAGTCCCCAGGTGCATGGTGCTCACTTAGCATGCCACTCATAATCTGGGCAGTCTTCATGGGGACATGCACGTTTTACATAGGAGTGAAGTACAAGGCAGCAAATAACTGTAGAACATCCATATTTCCAACTGTACTGAAGTCTTAGGGCGGCATAGAATTTGACACAGCCTGTGTAGGGAAGGCAACAAAATGTGATTTTGATGCCAGTGGTGAAATTCTTACTGACATCAGCAGGGGTATGATTTGCTCTTCTCTATGACTGCAGTCAGAAATGAATCTGTGATTGGCAGCCTCCAAGGAGCTATGCTTTCTGAAACATTACACAGAAAGGAAATACTACGTATACCTGACTTTTGTTTCAGCATGAAAAGGTTGCACAGTCGTTTTAGAGAAACACTATTATTTCAAATTCTTTCAGACTGGTATTCTTGCTTGCCTTGTGGCTCAAACTTTTCTAAAAGAAAATTTCTTAAAGATGTCAGCAGTTAGTTCTCTGGTATTAAGGAGAGGCATAAGCCTATAAGAATGGAATAACCATTTAAAGGAAACATGTTTCATTAAGGAAAAGCCGGAATGTTATTAGGCTAATAAAGCCTGGATCGTGCCATTCCATGTAGAATTGCCAAAGTTCATTAATGTAAGTTTTATGCTAAATCAGCAGTAGTTTTAGGTATTGGATTTGGAAGGATATGCTGCCCAGCAGGATCTTAATCCTCTGCATTTACTTAGGCAAACTTTGTCTTTGAAATGCTTTTGAAACCTGTCCCAATTTTCAGCAGGAGTCGCGCTTGAATAATATTGCAGGATCAGGCTTCAAATGTAAGAATTGAGATGTATTAAGATGGATCTTCTCTTGTTCCTGTGATGTGGAATGTGGGCTAGAAGGGGAAAGAGATGTAGCTTTAGCTCATTGCTTTTTGTCTTAGCCACTGTGTACTGACTTCTCCACATATTCTTACACAGTTTCCTTTCCAGGGACAACCTCATTGCTTGCACCAGGCTACTGCAAGGATGGGACCCCTAGAAGCAGCAGGAGAAGAAAATCAGACAGATGAAATGAAAATGGAGCTGTTCACCAAGTTGTACTTGTCAAGGTACACCACACCGCTCAATGAATTGGCTCTGGATCCTAAACCAGAACTGAAGGACAGTACAACACTAGTTGAAGTGCAGATAATTTTGATCTTTGCTTACTGCTCCATCATCCTGCTAGGGGTAATTGGAAACTCTCTCGTGATCCATGTGGTCATCAAGTTCAAAAGCATGCGCACAGTGACTAACTTCTTTATTGCCAACCTGGCTGTGGCTGACCTGATGGTGAATACATTATGTCTACCCTTCACTTTGGTTTACACGCTGTTGGGAGAATGGAAGCTGGGCCCAGTCTTGTGCCACCTGGTGCCTTATGCCCAGGCTCTTGCTGTGCACGTGTCTACTGTTACTTTGACTGTGATTGCTTTGGATCGGCATCGCTGCATTGTCTACCACTTGGAAAGCAAAATCTCTAAGCGAATCAGCTTTCTGATTATAGGAGTTGCCTGGGCAGTCAGTGCCCTGTTGGCAAGTCCTCTGGCCATCTTCCGTGAGTACTCGCTGATTGAGATCATTCCTGACTTCAAGATTGTGGTCTGCTCTGAGAAGTGGCCAGGGGAGGGACAGCTCAACTATGGCACGATCTACAGCATCTCCATGCTCCTTATCCAGTATGTGCTGCCCTTAGCAGTCATCTCCTATGCCTACACCCGTATTTGGACCAAGCTCAAAAACCATGTTAGTCCTGGGGCAGGGAATGATCATTACCACCACCGGCGTCGGAAAACCACCAAGATGCTGGTGTGTGTGGTTGTGGTGTTTGCTGTCAGCTGGCTGCCGTTTCATACTTTCCAGCTAGTCAGTGACATTGACAGTCAGGTGTTAGACCTGAAAGAGTACAAACTGATCTACACAGTGTTTCATGTCATTGCCATGTGCTCAACATTTGCTAACCCCCTTCTCTATGGCTGGATGAATAACAACTACAGGACGGCCTTCCTCACAGCCTTCCAGTGCGAACAGCGGCTGGACTCCATCCACCCTGAAGTATCAGCAGCTTTCAAAGCCAGGAAGAAACTAGAAGCAAAGAGGATTCAATTCCCAGGAGACTCTTTCACACAACCTACCAATGTCTAAGATGTCTGAATATAAAGAAGGAAAGAATATGTTGTGGACAAAGGGATATATCCATGTTGACACACGTATTTTTAATGCATAGTTTTATTCATAAAAGGTGAAAGAAAAAAGCAGGAAAGTCAGGCAAGGTTGTATAATTTGGTGGTAGTGGATTTGCATCAGGAGAATGTAACTATACAACTGCCGTCTCTAAGAGGGTAAGAGATGCTCCCATCCCTCCTGTTTATTTCTGAGAAGTCTAAATGACAAAGGCAGAGTTTACTGGCTTTGCTATAAGATTTGTATCACAGCCGATTTGTAGCACAGGAGTACTTATGGTGGGAGAAGATAATTTTTACATTGGATATGGAGATCAAGGAGAGCAGAGATCTGCCAGGAGAATGAAACTTGTGGGAGGGAGATGGGCTGTACTGGTTAAAACTCAAACTTTTCAGACCCCTTCTCTCCCACAGACGTCTTTTGCAAAGACAAGAAAATTAAGAAGAGAAATATGTTGCTGGGTTTTGGCTGGTACTGAAATACTTAAAACCAGAGTATTTGAAATATATTAGGGAAACCTCCCCCCAAAAAAAACCCAGAACCCCACCCAAACAACAGAGTCAATGTGAAGAAAGGTCAAGTTTCTATGTAAAATGAAATGTGGGGTTCGATCAATAAAATGAGGTAAAAAGTCAGCTCCTAAGAACTGGCTGTGGTTAGGCTGGTGAGAAAATCACGAGCCTGTGACCTGATCAGTCATTCCCTGCAGATCCTTACCTTTCATTCTGCACTGCGAACAGCTCACAAGTGCAGTGCTTTGAAGTGGCGTTTGAGGGCAGGGGATGCAGGCTCAGGTCTTTTGTAAGCCTTTCATAAACTGCCAATATTTTAATTTTCAGAATCTGCTTAAATGTCTAACGTGTCATTAGCTCCACAGGCTTTGAATTGTTGCTGCTTTCTCCGTGGATAATAAAACAGCAGATAATTTTGATCCTCTCGAAAGGCTGCTAAATGGTAATGTGCTTTTCCTTGTTGTGGTTTTATGTCATGCACTCATCTCATCTTGGAGCTTTTTCCATCTTTAGCCTTTGAAAAAATTAAGAACATCTGAATGACTGTAATCTAGTAACAGTACGCTAGGTTTATGTGATAACTTATCAGTTATTCTGCATGCTGTAGTTAATAGTTCTTTTTTTGCTCAGGTATAAAATTTTAATCTGTTTACTGTGTTGTACACAGCAATGTTCAACTCTTCTGTGTCTTTATTTAGCCTCTTTGAACTTGTTAAAGAGACTAAGAAAATTTCAACCCATGTTTGTTCCAAGCTGTCCTGTTGCTTATCTAGAATAAAAATAAGCATGGTACTTTCCCTTGGAGTCACTTTATACAAATACATTTCATCTGCCTCATTTTTTTTCCCTCTCCATTTTTCATTGTTCCTAAATTAATTTTGTTCTCTTACAAATTAAAAAAAAACAAAACAACAAAACTGCAGTACAGAAGTGTTACTGGATTTTTATCTAGTGGAGAAATTAATCTTTGTGTATGCATTATTTGACACCATCCTTTAAATATCCATGAAATCATTTGGACTTGGATTTTCATGAACAGAGAAGAGAGGTCTAGAGAGTTAACTAGTGTTTACTCAACCAGGAAAAAGTATCCATCATTCTTAAATAGTTTTACAAAAATAGATTCTCAGCCATGTTGAGAGCATGATATTGTCCACAAGTTATTTTTGTCTGACTATTAATAATATTCAAAAGTTAAGCACAAAACTGTTATGGTGAGGAAGGATTACAGAATTGTGCAATTATTATGGACATCAATCATGTGTATCAGTTACAGTTGACTTTGAGTCCTTCATCGAGAGTATTATTGCCATAAATAGCCTTCTTTATTTAAAAAGCAGATGATTTAGAACTTGTATTTCAACTCCTTTAAGCCTGTTACAGTGTGGTATATAGACAGTTTTGAAGTGACCATGACTGTGTGTGCTAAAACTACAATTACTGGGCTAATTCTCCCTAATTTTAAGTCTGCTTTATGTAATACTGTCTAAAAGTGATTAATTACAAACTCTCTTTTGGTCTCTATATTTTACTGTTTCCTGAACATTTTCTGCAGCCATCATGTCGAACCCAAGTGAATGCACTGACTTACTGTGTTGCTTTTCTCTCTGCTGTGTGGAGGCGGTGGTGTCTGGGTCAGTACCCACTTCAGAGTCACATACCTCTGTGCCATGTCCCACTGCAGGTTGTGGATTTTCCTGCTGCCACTGGAAGACAGGATATGGAAGCAACAGCATGAACAACCTGCTTAGCTAGTCCTTGGGACTGGAATTCTGAACAAATACAGCTATGCATTTTAGCATCCCTTAATGTCGTAGGAAAATTAGGCACTTTTCCTCACTAAAAGCACTGAAGTAACAACATCCTTCAGACTTTCCCCAAGTCTCAGCTGTCACAAGAGTGTGGAAACAGTAGGGCTTGTCCCCATTTCTCCCAAAGGAACGTGAACCTATAAGCAGGCTCTAACTACTGTGAGTAGCCTGCAGGGGAGCCTCTGTGCTGCCTGAAATAGGAACCAGAATCCAGGTCTCCTCATTCACTTGTTAGTGCTTTAATTAGTTTTCTGAAAAGCATTCTATTATCTTTTTCCATTGAATAGCTGCAAGTTTTATACAAAACCAAAGGACACCAGCAGCAACCCTCATTGAAGAGTTTGCAGGTACGTGGTGCCATTGCTGATTCAGGACAAGAATCTGAACGAACACGCCTCAGTGTATAACAGAGCTGTGCAAAAGCTGTTTGATAAGGTTAAGTTTGTTGGCAATAATTGTTGCCCCACAGTTGTCACGACCATGTCTTCTATAAAATGTCTAATGGGCATACATACATTTCCAAAATGCTGACAACAAGTTAGCTAAATAGCAGTAACAAAGGAAAATATTACCTGCATTTTATCTCTCAGACCACCAAAAAAAAACCCCGGATTCACAGATTAGTATAATCCATTTTCTTGCTTCATAGTTTATAAACTCCCTAAGGGATTTTTCATATATTAATCCAGATAATGACCATAAAGGATTACTTTTGTCTTTGAATCACTGAGTTATTCACCCGGTTCTGTTATTATAAATGCCACTCCACAATAAAGGATCTACTTTGTGCCAGGTTTCTTGCCCTAAGAAGCTAGGAGACTGATGTAAACCTATGCAAGGTTTACAAGAAAAGAAAATTAACACAAGGATGGTGAGAAGGTCTGAGCTGCTAAAATTGGAGAAATAAGTCAGAGGATGAGTGGCTACCTGAGGAAGCATGGAAGAGAACACAAGAGCGAGGCTAGTAAGAATGCGATTGATTTATAGACTTTCCTTCTTCCCTTGGACTGAGCAGTGAGAGAAACACGTTCAGATTAAACCAAGGCAGATGAAGGCACAGATCAATTGTATGCATAAAGGAGAGTGTTGCCCAGGGAAACTGAGGACCTTTGAGAAGAAATTGCCACAGTCATTCAATCCTTAAAATTCACATCATATTCTCAAACAAATGAAGCTATGTATATACATTATTTCACCTGAATGTGACATAGGAAACTATTCTGTACTGATAGTGTGTCAGAACCAATGGATGTGTTGTTAATTCTGGCCAATACATGGAATGAATAACACATATGTACCTCTCATAAACTCATTCCAGATGGAATATATGAAAAAATTGCTACTTGGGTTAAAATCTTTCACCTATCAGATTTCACTGAACTCATCTTGAAGGAAAAGAGCTTCAATCTATGAAACTTAAAGACTGTGGAATTACTTATCTAATGATGGAGTCACAATTCATATATATGTGTGTGTGTGTCTATATATTTATTTATTTATTTATTTATTTGGGGGTGGGGAGGATACAACATAAGAGAAGCAGGCTATAGTTTGCCTCTTGGATTCAGAGTGGAATTTGCACAACTGGAGTTTATAGGAAATAGACTTTTATCCATATAGTTCACAACTCTCTTAACTCTGCTGTACAGGTTATTTTTGACAGTAGAATATTTGCTTACGCATCTGTGAGGCCAAACTATTTCTATTCCTTCAAGGCTGCCCAGGAAAGTAGAAGTCTAAGTCAACTGTCTTATTTACTTTTATCCTGTAAAATTAGGTCTGTTTGTATTCAATTAGATATTAAAGTTTTGTGGTAACATTGTGACTTTTAAATTTATTTAAAGTAAGCAAGCTGATGCAACAGCTAGCCTTGCTCTCATTGCACACTGGCTCAGGACAAGCCCATTTTAGCAGAGCATAGCTACACATGGTTATACAACCATTTCCCACTGAACCAAACCTGAAGATAGGAGCTGAGGTAGAGACACACTTCCCCAGAGCGCTAAGGGAATCAGTTTTTCAGTGCTTCATATCTCTGTTTGTGCTGCTGTGAGAACAACACACACTGCGTTTGTCAGTGTTTCATCCCAGTGGATTACTCCACAGTGTAATCACGAGTGCCACAAGTCTGCTGCCTCTCAAGTTCAGTGCAGTCCAGCTTGCAGAGCTCTGAGACAGCTGAATGTAAGTGTCCACAGGTGTCCTTTCAGTGAGTGCTTGGAAGCTATTTACTGGCATAGGGAGAACTAAGATGGCTGTAGGTAAGTCTGGGCTGATGACACTGTAGTCGTGGCAGACTTCCCCTCAGGGTGGCTCATCCTGTGTGCCTTAGTGCTAGACTGAGGTTTGATCTGGTACCTCTTTCTGTCTGTAGTACTGACATGCCCCAAAGCACCAAAAGCTGACTGCCACTTTGTAATAATACGTGAAACAAGCGCTGGTGGACTACATCACTTCATTGCTGCATTTCTTCCCTGCACCTCCATCAGCTGTACTGCTCATACCAGAACTGAGTTGACAGGAAGATCTGCAAGGAAGAATACTTTACATGTAAGAAGTGATCATGTTCTTATGCTTACAGTACAAGTACTGGAATTGCAGCACACTGGCCAAAGGTGATTATGCCAAAATCTAAATACTGTAAAAGAGAACTGAATGCAGCCATGGTGGGGTGGGAGGGTGCAGCAGCATGACCTCTCTTCTGTCAGTGCGGCATGAAGCAGATAGTCCTTTATGCACTGCTGGTTGTGGGGGACAGAACAAACTTTCTTCCCCAGAAGAGCTACCTCAGTTTAAAATGCAGTGCTCCACAGTCAAGTTTCTCCATGGGATCAAACTCCTGGTCAGGAGCAGGGGATTTATCCAGCTCACAGAGTCACTGGAACATCTCGATGAATTCCTCACTTCTGCATAAAAATCCTACAATACAAAAAGTAGACATAGCACATTTTACATTTTGCAACCTAATCGTCTTTATCTCAGATAAAGGAGCTAATGATTTCCTTGCATTTGATGGTTCATTTGATGGTGTAAAGGACTTGGAAACTGTAAAGGACCAGTTAAAAACAGAGGAATATTTCTCATCTACCCCTGCATGTGCTGAATTACACAAGAGTTTCTTGTGTTTGCAGGTATTCTTGAGATTTAAAACAATACAGCTGCTGGCTGATTATTTTGAAATTAGACTATACAACAGGTCTGTACAAATAAAGCTTTGTGATTATAACCCTGAGAAAACGGCTTTTTTTTTTTCTTTTTTTTTCTTTTTTTTTTTTTTTCTCTGCAGGATGTAAACATACAAACAGTATTTCATGGCTAGGATTGTAAAGATGCCTGATCATTAAAACTGAAGATTATAGATTATTTTTCAGTTAAAACATTACTTTGGCTTTATCAAATTGCTTAGGACTTCTTTTTTTTTTTTTTTCCCTGACAAATTCAGCAACAAGTGTAACTCCAATAAATTGCTTTATTAAATCCAGTAGTTTTTTTTTCCTAAAGGAAATGTTTACTAGGCTTATGAAATGTGCTATTTGTGGAGGCATGTCTGATCAAACTTCCAATTTAGTTATTGAAATAATGCTGTGGGAAACAGCTAAGACCCTTTTAGAAATTACTTCATCAATACTGATTTTAAATTCATGGGCTCTATTTTACTCCAGCCTTCCCCAATTTTTCCTTCTAGAGCTATTGAAACCCTTAGCAAGAGAGAAGGAACATTACTGTCCCTCTACTAGAGATGGGAAAAACAGGGCAAAGGCAAGTAAGAGGATTGCTGGGTGTCATGTGGTCCACGCTCATTGCCTGTGGCAGTGCCTGTGTGTGGGTGCATCTTGCTGTTCCAGATGGCTGGAGCTGAAGGCTTCCACACTCTCTGTAGAAACAGACTGAGAGTCCATCCAATTACTATTATTTTGTTAAATAAAACAAGAATAGAAAGTGAAGCTGAGCAGTGTGTTGCTGATAGTCCACACCACTAAGTTAACATGCTCCTTGGCACTGTTTTGGACTCTGCCAGCTAGCATTATCCCAGACAGACTTTATGCACATGCAGAACAGGCTGGTCATGGCAGATCATGTGGCCAAGACTGATATGGCTCTCTCTGTCCTCCAACACTGTCCTGTCATGGACAGTGATAGGACCTCAGGTACTCAGTGTCACCTCTCAGAGCATATAGCACACCCCAGTGGGTTCATGCTATGAAAACCCTTCACTGCTGGGGTGCAGTATGTCTCTCCCTTGGTTCAAAAATCTTTTGAAAATAAATCTGAGGGATGAAGGGGTACCACACAAGATACAGAGGAGGTATAAGTCTAAAACCCACAGAATTCGTAGGAGAACTACTACTGATACACATTGTATGACCACAGGGCCAGAAGAACAGTGCACTGCCATATTTTATTGAGCTATAACTTCTGTGTTTGAATTTCCTTGTCTGGTAAAGGAGGTTCTCTATCCATACACAAAGATTAAGCTAATGTGTAGGCAGTATGGATTTTCTTGAGTACTGTACTCAAGCACCAACTTAATTTAGTAGTATAGTTGTGGTTGTTCTGAATAGCAAAGGTAGTGCTGGAATGCTATAATTCTCTGAAAACAAAACCCCTGAAACTCACAATGTGACTCTGTGGCCAAGAAGGGCAATGATACCCTGGAGTCTACTAGAAGTGATGTGGTTAGTAGGTCGAGAGAGGTTCTCCTCCCCCTCTGCTCTGCCCTAGTGAGACCATGTCTGGAATATTGTGTCCAGTTCTTGGCACCTCAGTTCAAGAAGGATCTCAGAGAACTGCTTGAAAGATTCCAGTGCGGAGCCACAAAGATGATTAAGGGAGTAGAACATCTCCCTTATTAGGAAAGGCTGAGGGAGATTGGGCTCTTCAGTTCAGAGACTGAGAGGGGACCTCATTAACGTTTATAAATATGTGAAGGGTGAGTGTCAGGAGAATGGAGCCAGGCTCTTCTCAGTGATGTTCAATGATAGGATAAGGACCAATGGGTGCAAGCTGGAGCATAAGAGGTTCCATGTGAACATAAAGAAAAGCTTTTTCACTGTGAGAGTAACGAAACATTGGAACAGGCTGCCCAAAGAGGTTGTAGAGTCTCCATCTCTGGAGAAATTAAAAATCAGCCCAGACACATTCCTGCATGACTTGCCCTAGGTGATCATGCTCTGGCAGGGAGGTCGGGTTTGATGATCTTTTGAGGTCCCTTCCAACTTCTGACATTCTGTGAATTTTTGTCCTGTTGTCAATATAGCCAGCCAGCCTTGCTGTTGTTTACTTGCTTTGCACAGCTATTGTAACAGGTATAAACGATGAGTATATGTATGTGTGTATGACCTACATTTATATCTACATCTATCTATATAAAACAAAGTGAGGATCCAGTCTCAAAGGGCTTGAAGCCTGTGTACTTAGCTTAGAGATCATGGTTACTGACATGATTACTCTCAGTAGAGGGACATGGCAACATAAAAAGTGATGGAAATTGTACTAGTCAGTATTATATGCGGACAGCCAAGAAACCCTGGTTAAGTAACAGTAATTTCTGCTTCTGTAGGTGAGTGGTGAAACTTTGGCAATTGGGTTGCAATAGTTTATTTTCTCCAGCACAGAGATCCTGTGTGGATCATCTTAAACCATGAGGAATAATGGCAGGGAGAAGCAGAACTAGAGAGAAAGGAAAAAGTAGACTACAACAAAGGCAACCACATTGTCTATGATAAGTTTGCTTCCTTCAAGGTTGAAAATCCATGGATAGCTCAGTTAACTGGAATTGAAGGTAGAAAAAAGAAATAAAGAAATTAAGAGAGCTCATTACATTTGGGATCCTCATTTTTATTTCCTTGCTTTTTTCTAATAGGGAAGCAAAAGCCCTGCTCTCCAATTCTATGTGTAATGGTCTACCAAGACATAGATTGAAATAAATAATACTGCCCTGCATAATTGCTATTCAAAAGCTTAAGCCTGAAATACACCCTAAAAGAATGTGTGCAGGTTTAGTAATCTCATTCATCATCCTTTCCTTTTTTAGTACTTGTGCCTATGCAATGAATGCTGATTTAAAGTACCAGAAGCAGCTGCCTTTCTGAATCTTAAGTTAGCTGGAAACCCCAATGGTGTTTTAGCTTATTCTTGATAAACTACTGGTGTCTCTCATAATCTCTTCTTCTAGTTTAGGCTATAAGAACACACAGTAACATCTCATAACCTTAATTCTTGTTTATTATTTAGCTATTATTGATAAACTTTTCATAATCTTACATGCATGTATTGCATATGTATGATACAACTCATTGTTAACTTCTCTCATTTTTTGTTCTATGGTAGAATACAGCTGTTCCAATCAATTAAAAAAAATAAAAAAGAAACAATCCTTCATTTTCATTGCTTAGTTTACTACTCCTCTGAGACATAATACGAGTGATGATAGAAATTTTCTCTCTCATTGAGAGAATATATATGTGGAATGTATTGTGGTAGTTCAGCCTTGTGTATAGCTTGGTACTATGAAGTAAACTGGCTGCACAATGCTTAAATCTTGCTTTCTATATAAGCCACCCATGCCTGCAACTTCAACAACTACTTCAAACCACTATGCAAAACCCAGCAATACTGCATCAGCAAGGCATCAGAAATACCTTCATGGATACTCAATGGGACGAGAGGCCAGGATGAGGAGGTTTGCACCACTCACATGCCTCCTGACAGTCATGTACTTTGAAAGACACTGGACTTCTACTCAGGAAGGTGTTTTGCTTGCCTATTTTGTCATGTTACACAGAAAAGTGCTTGTCATTTCTGGAGCAGATGAGCACTCATTGCATGGGCTTTGCTGCCTTCTGGGCCTTCCTGCTGGCATTACTGTAGTGACCTTGAAATACTCCCATTCCACCTCACAATGTCCATCTCCACATCCAGTTTGCTATGAAAGAAAATCTCCTCTTAAGATCTACAAATGACAGTCCTTAAGGACTGGTTTATAGCATTATGTCTGTGAAAATCCGGAACAGCTGACATTTAAACAGCAGGGGAGAGGTACAGAGCTACAACCCTGCCACAGTAGGGCTTCCTGTTTAAATCAAATGAAATGTTGACTTGTCAAAGCAAAGCAGGTAAAATGAGAAAGATCAGAGCACTGATGCCTTTTTTTTTTTT
>VWYK01038540.1:23163-39477 GCA_013399775.1 Semnornis frantzii | reverse complement strand
TTTTTTTTTTTTTGGTTATGTTGATAATTTCAGGTTAGAAGCTACACTCATGTTTTTCTACTTAAGTCCCACCCATCACAACTGCTGAGGCAAAAAGTACATTAGAGGTGAATTATTAGGACTGCTTTTTCCAACACAAACAGACTGAACTGCACTTCTAACCTTTGCACCAGTGGGCATGTGATTGGTTTAGTGTTCATATCTTAACTTCTGTAAACTGATATGCTTCGTGGAAGCATCAGCAGCATTTTATGGGATGCATCCCCTCACTTCGAAGCTAAGTAGTGGACCTTCATTTTTCCTGGCTACATTGCAGCTCTAAGTATATATACTCTCACACACAGGCTGGAGCACTCTCAGGATGTGGAGCTTGCAAACAGTCAACTGTCCTTCCTAAAATTCTGGTACATCCATGAGAATCAAAAGCCCAGACCATCAGCACATGGGAACTCTAACTCAAGGAAAACCATGCAGTTTGTGTAGTTTGCCACACTTCCTTCCTTACAGGAGAGCCTGTACCTTAAGATGCCAACGAAGAGTGACTTTTAGCAGTGTTATTTTGGAAAGATTTTTTCTGTATCTGCATTGGTATTTTAGAAACCATGTATTTATCTGGAGCACCTGTTAAGATACTCATCTCAACAGCCTTATTGAAAAGCATGACAGAGGGGAAGATCCCTCATGTGGCCAGGCTTTTAGCTCTGCCTCATTTTCTGAGGCATTTTATTGATCATTCCTTGATACTTCCCTCCTGGCTTTAATGTTCACAAAGTGTTTTGGTGGCTTGAGTCTGCAGTCAAGACAGCTTTCATCCTTCTTTCCCGCCTCCCTCACTAGAAGGATGCTGCTGGCTCTCATTTCCAAATAACCCTGCTCAACAACATGGATACAAAGCAGGGCAGCTGGGTTCTTCAAAACACTGTGAAATTGCTCTTGTAATTAAAAAAACCACACCCCCAACAAGCCCAGTAGTGGCAACATCTGAACTAGGAATGAGTTAATTAATTTTTATGTGTGAAAGTCATATACATGTAGAGCCTGATCCTCTCGAGGCTGTTAAGAACCTTTGTCTGCTGCAAATTTCAGTTTCTCACTAGACACTTTTCATAGGGAAAAAGCTAAAAGTCAACTCTGAACAGAAACAGCCTAATGTCATCATCAGGCCTTAAAAGAAGGACAAAAACTACACAGGCAGAATTGGCTATTAAAGTTCAACAGTTCACTGGATTTTCATTTTCTATTAACAGACACACAGCTTAGCTGATTTTTACAACGGTTAATTTTAAAAATATGGACTAGGCAATGTTCCTAGTATGTTTTTACAATGTGACTACAGGACTGGTAAAAGGGAGATGTAGGCTATTAAGGCACAGATGAGTTCCCATTGCTTATAATCTTGGAAACACTGAATGCACACCCTGCTAGATCAGAACACCGTGGCACCTAGCAACTCAGGAGTACTTCGATCCTAATGTACTTTGGCAGGCATTTTATTCAGACTAACAGCATGCCACTTGAGGTCATGATTGGTTTGTAAATCCATGCTGAAGAGCTCTACTGAACTCTGTAAAATGATACCAGACTGAAGTATTCTTCATGGACAGAACTAAAGACAAGAATGACTTCTTATTATCTTGTTATATTTATTGTGCTATATTCCAGTATCTGAAGGGGGCTTACAGAAAGGCTGGGGAGGGATTATTTACAAGGTCTTGCAATGACAGGACAGGAGGCAATGGTTTAAACTGGCAGGGGGGAGATTTAAATGGGATGTTAGGAGGAAGTTCTTTACAGTGAGGGTGGTGAGACACTGGAAGAGGTTGCCCAGGGAGGTTGTGGCTGCTCCCTCCCTGAATGTGCTCAAGGCCAGGTTAGATGAGCCCTTGAATGACCTGTACTAGTGGGAGGTGTCCCTGCCTATGGCAGGGGGTTGGAACTAGGGGATGCTTGAGGTCCCTTCCAACCTTACCATTCTATGATTCTATGATTCTATGATTTGCTACAGAGTCATTAGTTGCCTAAGACAGAGACTTATCTATCTTTTTAATTTTTTTAATTTTTATTTTTTCTAAAAGATACTTGATTTGGGTGGGATGTTATGAGAAAAAGGAGAGAAATCAGATTTTGGCAATTACACCTGAGAAAATTGCTTGAATCACTGGGAAAGGAGGAGAAATGTTCATCATGCAGAAATGCACATTATGCACTCTTTTGGTGGCACAAAATGTAGATGAACATTCTCATTCACCGTTTTCCAAAGGAGGACACAAGAACCCAAAACAGTAGGTACTGTAAGCTGCTGACCAAATTCTCAGCTCCCATATATCACATCAATGTACCTCTACTGCACGTAGTACTGCTAAACCCATTGTGGCACCATCCTGCAGAACCAGCCCTTACACACACTCAATTTCAGGTAGCGGTAATAAAAAGGAATGCGCTATTTAGTGCTATGATACACTTCTAGGTCCTACTCTTCTCTCTTTGGAGCTTTGTTTGGCTGGATTATGGGTAAACGCTACTTGTGTCCTCTCATATCTGAAATACCTCCTGAGGCAAGAGGGAGAACAGAGGGGAAACAGGCTCTGCAAGCCAGAGCGGCCAGTGCTACGGCCACACCAGGTGCCAACAGCAATGGCCACATGGCAAGAAAGGCTGTTGGAAGCTCTGGGCTTGAAGATCAAGGTTAGGAGCAATGGAGATGTCTGGGACTGAGATTACAAGAAGCTAAGGTATGGGAGGTTGATGGAAAGAGAAGTAGAAAGTTTGGGCCAAAAAGTTACATTTTATAAAAGAACAGCTATGTGGTATGTTAGTAAAGAGAGTCAAGGATTGGAAGTGTGGTCAGGGGAGCATAGTAAAAAGAGCCTTTATTCAGGCCTATTATTCTTGTATCTACTATGTTCCTTTTCACTCAGCTGAACTGACAGATGTGTTAATGGAAGATTCCACTGGTCCACATGCTTTGCAAATATAAAAAAAATTAAAATAGCTCAAGGTCATTCAATCATCTGTGCAGGATGGCTTTATTTTGTGCTTCTCTTAACAAAAAGTACTTCATTCTGAGTTTGACCTGATAATTACAAGGTTTGAAGCAGGAAAAAAAAATGTTTCCACTGTTACTTAAAGCTGATGCAGTTTCTACTCACCGTAAGATGAAACTATTTTAGATTTAGCAACCTAGCGGACAGACCAAAGGGAGCCTGAAGCTTCTCATCATCAGCCAATTTCCTTGATCAGAGTTCCAGCAATCTAGCTAATGTCTGGCAGTTTCTTCTTCATCTGTTTCTTGTTCCCATAGAAACAAGAACAAAATAGTCAAACTTAGGTAAAACTCTTCCCCCCGCCATTTTTCTCTGAAAGAAAGACCAGCAAGGATGTTCCTTAAGTGCTATTTGTTTTCTGTGTCCTAGGGAAATTACACATATAGGCCCAAGTGGGATAGAGATACTGAGATATTTCCTTAGTAAAGCATAAAGACAATGAGTCAACAGTAGTAAAAGATCAGTGGGAGTTTACTAGATGAAAAAGTAAACAAGAAGTGGGAAGTCTTACACTTGAAAGTCTGAGTTCCTATCTTTGGAATTTAATGGCATTCATTTGCCCTAGTGATTAAGGAGCATAATACAGTGTAAGAGTTTCTTTCATTGTACCATGTGCAGACATGATCAAAACATTTGCTGAAATCAAATTCTTCCTTTAGCTACAACCATTTTCTGAAAAGCTGTGGCCGTGTTGCTCAGTGAATGCTTTGCACTCGCATTTTTTAGGCAATATGTTGCTCTCGCTTATTCCTCCTGAAGTTGTTCCAGTTCTATAACAGCACAGAGGAACAGCAGTATGTTTTACAGCACACATTCCTGTAAAAAAGAGGACAATTTTGCTTTGCATTTACATGTGCCAAAAAGGAGAAGAAAGTATCTTTACCAGGATGAGGTCTCTCTTGCCTCAAAATTGGTGGTTTTTTTCACTGATATCATTGATCTTCCAGACTGATACACCACGTGATTGATAATACTCCACCCAGATTCAGACTAATGCTGTAGGTGATATTTACACACTGTGTGGATTTTGACTAACTTCTTACTTCTTCGTGCAGTACATCTGTCATCCCTAAAGACTAACGCTTGTTGGTTCTCTTATTAAGCACTACAGTATCACATGGACGCTCCTTTAAAGCTAGTCTCCAAATACACTTATTAACAAGTTGGGTAGACATCCATCCCAAGAGTAACTGTAAAAGAAAAGCACCATTCAGAGAATTAATTTCCATATTATGATGTAATTTCACAACTTTTTTTTAATGAGTTTTGATGATAACTTAGAAACTTATATGTGCAGACACTGATTCTTGTGATCTGCAAACCTTGGTAGCCTTGAGGTACTTCTAATGCTGTGGACGAATAAGCTGACTGAGCTGGTGGCCAAAGTAATAAAATTACTAAGCAACAGCAAAAACCTCCCTGTTCTCATGAGAAAAATCTATTTCCAGTAATATTTTCATATTTTAATGCAGCTATGAGATATTTATTGAAGGTTTTCATTAATAGGGAACATTTTAGGATTTTACTTCAAGAGTAACTGTTAACAAGAGCACTCATTTTCAGTTTTCTTTCTTGAAGTGGAAGGAAGTAATTTTACATAAGTCAAATAATGGTGAATCTTGGCCTCTTCTTAAAATATGATGGGCGTAAGTCTTTAATTTCAGCTTGGAACAGCTAAGAGAGTAAGAGATGAGATTTAACTTTTTCTGTTTTTAGAAGATAGATGAACCTAGATTCTCTGCTTCAGTATTCTTTCCCTCTTGGTGCCTCATACACCGATTTATTCAATTTCCCTTGTAGCTGGCAAAGAAGATTGAACTTTTCAGTGAACATGGACTCAGTATAAGTTAATTATATGCATAAGCTGAGACTCAAGTAGGATAACAAGGCAAACTCTTGCTTCATCAGTCATTTTACCTATATCAGAGATTGCACCTTGTGTATGGAGGTCTCACGGGAAATTACCTGAAAAGTGCAAGAGTTCACTTTTTAGAGCATCAGAATGCCTGGACAAGGTCAGGTCAAAGCCCCATTTAACCTCAAAAGGCCACAAATGGTGAAAAATTCGTGTGAAAGCAGAAGAATAGTGACAGAGCAGGCATACAATGACAAGTCTCCTCAATACTTTCTCTTTTCTAGGGAGCTCCACCACTGGATTTAGGTAATATCTCTATATTAAATAACAGCTTAAATGCTACAAAGTTGTCAGATTTCAATTCCAGATGCTTGCCCAAGCAAACTTGTTTCACTTTTTAAGCCTATTCAGACATTAAATACTATCTGGCCATCGGTTTCAAAGCTTGCATATGTGTTGCATGAAGGACAAATTCTCCTTTGGTTTCTTTTAATCTGACTTCTTGTCAGGTTTATTTACTGCTTCGCTCAACAAAGCACAGGAGCTCCACCACAAGGCCATGTGCCTGTTGATGAAAAAAAAAATATACCAACCAGTTGCTTATCTGAAGCTTCACTTCAAGAGGAATAGGAAGAAGCTGGTTTGCATAAAGCCCTTACTGTTCACACCCTGAGGTCAGAGGCAGAAAGGTGCAAGGGGCAAGGACTGTCTACAGCTTGCTCCTTCATAGTGACACTCTTAGACTTCTGCAGAGTTTTGGGTTGGCTTTCTCTGCCTGGTTAGGTCATTTCCTCGTGTTTGGTGCATAGAATCACAGAATGGTTTAGGTTGGAAGGGACATCAAAGATTATCTAGTTCCAACCCCTCGTCATAGGCAGGGACACCTCCCACTAGAACAGGTTGCTCAAGGTCTCATCTAACCTGGCCTTGAACACCTCCAGGGAGGGAGCACCCACAACCTCCCTGGGCAACCTGCACCAGTGTTTCACCGCCCTCCCTCTGAAGAACTTCTTCCTAACATCTAGTTTAAATCTCCCCCCTGCCAGTTTAAACCCATTATCTCTCATGCTGTCATTACAAGTCCTTGTATATAGTCCCTCCCCAGTCCTCCTGTAGACGCCCTTCAAATACTGGAAGGCTACTATAAAGTCTTCCCAATGCCTTCTTCAGGTTGAAAAGCCCTAAATCTTGTAGCCTGTCCTCATAGGAGAGCTGCTCCAGCCCTCTGAGCATCTTCGTGGCCTCATCTGGACTTACTCCAACTCTTCAATGTCCTTCCTGTGCTGGGGGCTCCAGAACTGCACACAGTACTCCAGGTGGGGTCTGACGAGAGCAGAGTAAAGGGGCAGAATCCCCTCCCTTGCCCTGCTGGCCACACTGCTCTTGATGCAACCCAGGACTCGGCTGCTGTCTGGGCTGCATGCACACACTGCAGGCTCATGTTGAGCTTTTCATCAACCCAGACCCCCAGGTCCTTTTCCTCAGGGCTGCTCTCCAACCATTCACCACCCAGCCCGGATTTGTGCTTGCGATTGTGCCTACCCAGGTGCAGGACCTTACACTTGGCCTTGTTGAATGTCATGAGGTTGGCCTGGGCCCACCTCTGCAACCTGTCCAGGTCCCTCTGGATGGCATCCCTGCCCTCTAGCAAGTGACTGTGCCACACAGCTTGGTGTCATCTGCAAACTTGCTGAGGGTGCACTCAATTCCTCTGTCCTTATTGCTGACAAAGATGTTAAACAGCACTGGTCCCAGCACTGACCCCTGAGGGACGCCACTTGTCACTGTCACATCTCAGCAGCTGGTATCTAGCTTCTGTCAAGCCACAGTCTTCCACATACTGATTTACTATCCTAATGCCTGCTGAACAGAGGATTTATATCTTGTGGATTTATATCTTGTGCTAGCAGCTCTAGAAAATATGAAAAAGAAATTGTTTGGTAGCAAATGAGTCAGTCTATTCTTTCTTGTGGCACCCAGAAACTGCATTTGGACTGTACATTATCATTATATTACTGTAACATAGCATTATAATGACTTAATGAGTATAATCTTTCAAAATACATTTCCTTAGTTCTTTTCCCTGATGTATTTACCACATTCCTGTTCACTGCTAGTTATTTAAAGATCTATTAGAATATCACACAGGTAACAATGCAGCTACTCTAATATGTAAATGCCTTACATGTAGATGTACAAACCATGTACAGTTTACATAAACTTTAGAAAATCCTATTTAAACCAGATTGAACTGTCTCCATCAAGAAATCATGAGGGTGGATGAAGATGAAACAACTACTAAAAAAAATCGATATTTAGTTATTATCCAAGGATACAGGCTGTTTTTATCTCTTTTCATATGAAATTACATAGTAATACATTCAGCATTCTGCTGCTTGACTTCTCATCAGCAAATAATTTCTCATAAAAGGAAGCAATAGGCTAGCTGTCAGTGAAAGGCAGACATCAAGCATCTCATTATGTGAGACACAAGAATCTAATAGGAAAATACTGCTGACCCAAATCTTTCTTATAATGTCTGTAGTTATTACTGTTGTGAATATGATGCTTTTGAAAGGTGCTGGGCTGGCTCCAACATATTGCTGAAAGCAGAATTTATCTTCTACACCCCAGACAGTATGACACAGGTCAGTCAACCTGATGATATGCACTACCAATTCTATCCAGTTTCAATAATCCAGGTTTCTCTATGTCCTTCAGGAGGGCTTTTTTGGTGGAGAAGTACAGTCTTAGGACATGTGTACATCCATGTAAACCTGGGAGGTCTATGTCTAGGATCAGATGGCAGGTTTGAAGTAGGTGGTTGAAGCAGGACAAGTTTATACACTTGGTATTCTGATATTCTAAATTATGGATGTCTGATCATTCTGGGCTATGACTTTTTTTCTTTTTCAGCAGATGTAAAGATTTGTTTTTAAAGTTGCTGTGCTGGTTTGAGCTAATTGGAATATTTTAATCGAGAAAATTATACTATAGGCTGTGAAAGAAAACAATGGTGATGTCTGCTTCACTCATAGGCTTGCTGAGATGTTTAGAAAAGGAACCCAAAACAAACAAAAAAAAAGATAAGAGAGTCTCTCGAGCAGGCAGTCTGGGTCACGGGGCACAACTTCTTGGGATAACAGCATCTTGGGCTAGTAGCCAGAGGGCTTCTCCTCTCTGCTGAATAACTCCACTAACTGCTTTTCTTCTAATTCCCACCCACTCCGGCTGATTCTCCAAAACCTTGGGGTAAGGTGTAGGGGTGGGGGAGAAGGTGGAAGGGTGGCTGGGAGCCCCTCCTGGGGTCTCTGATTTCTGGGAGGGGAGTTGTGTTTCTGTATTACCTTTCCCTTGTATATTTCTGTAAATATTTCTGTATATAGTGTATATATCTGCTTGTATATTGTGCTGAGCTGTAAAAATAGCTTCATCTCTTAACTTCCAGCCCAGGTGAGTTCTAGTCTGGGTCATTTTATAAGTGTGGGAGGGCGGGGAACTCCTAAACCGTCACAGTTGCTGAGTGTTCCAAGTCACTAGTGGTTGTTCAGAAGTATTTTTGACTATTGCACTTCATAAATGCAACTATTCCAGCATTTGAGGTATGCAGACAAATGAACACAATGCCTTAGCATAGCTTTCAGAACACTTTTAAATATGTCTGTTAAGTGCACAGCCAGAGCTGACTCAAAGGTTTCTTCTCCACAACACAGATAAAAATCAGCGTTCAGATGTGGAGTGGTAAAATTCCCTTTTGCCTAGCTCTTGTAGGTGCTATCCTCCTTCCTACAGAGCGCTGGGGAATTTCTGTGAAGAGGAATGGAAAACAGCACTGTTCCTCATCACCTTTCTTTCCCTTGCCTGATCCAGAGCCAGTGCTTTGGAAAGGACAGCAGCGGGAGCTCCTGCCTGGAGCAGGGGCACAGAGAGCAGAAGCGAGGGTGTCAAATGCCTCAGCTTCTGGTGAGCACAAAAGCCCTGCATCCACTCGTAACTTCTGGAGTCACCATATGGGGCACACCAGGGAGTTTGGTGTGCAGCAGCTGCAGAGGGAGGACAATACAGGTTATGATCCCCTCTTCCTCAGCGCTAGGGCTCTATAATATGGCATAGGCTATTTGAGTATTTCAAATCTTCTTTGGAGTTTATTCACTCTCCACATGCACCAAAGAGGTGGGCTAGCCAGCTCATGATTACACTGTTATTCTACAGCTAGATCCCAGAGCTGTCATTCAGGCAACAAGACTACTGCACTGCAGGAGACCAGCAGCATAAATAGCAGCTGCCTAGCTCAACACCGGCTCAAACCACACTATAAAAGCATGGAATTATTAACATACTTTCTAAAATCTAAAGAAAACAGTGCCATGGTTAATTTCCCCAGACATTCCAAAAATACTTTTTTCTTGTTTAAAATGTATATAGGTTAGTTAAGTGTTACCAGTTTAATGAGAAACCTAATGCTTCCACTGCTTCTGTCACCAGTTTTTCTGAAACTGTTTTCAGATTTATTTTTTTTCTGTCATAGAAACATGCCAACAGGGAGCACAAGGTACAGTATAGGTAACCTCTGTCCTTGTATTTCAGCAGAAGCCTCCATCACTTCTCCATGTAGCACTCATTCTTCCATTTACTAATTCTTTAAAGACAGATTTGATGCTTTACAATCCACCATGATTAAAGAGCAGAGCACATTCAAGCTGTTTCAAAAGTACATTGAAAGCATTTTCACTTTGTACCCCAGGCCCTCCAATCCTGCTTTGATACTGCATATTGAGCTAGACTAGGAAAATGTTCTGAAACCTTCCGGCCCTGCACGTATTCTGAGCGAGAGTGCCAGAGCAGGACACCTGTTTGAAGGAAGAGAGCTACCTTTTCTTGAATGCTTACTAAAGTGCATTGAGACCTTAATCATTATGAGGGTGATCTGGTTTGCTGTTGAGATCGTAATTCTCACTGAATTTCTGAGCTTTCCCCCTTAATGTCTATTACTTGGGCTAAAGATCTCAGCACAGTTAGCTTGGTTAGTTGCACAGGGCTCCCTACCTACCTGCAATCCTGCATTTAAGGAGGAAAGAAATCAAACCCAGGCAACACATCAGTAATTTTAATCTTCTCTTAAAATGCCTAGCAGGAACCTTCTATACAGAACTGAAACCAGATACCTTCTGCAGCTGTAGCATCCAAAGCACAAAAGGAAATAAATCAATCCAAATTACACAGTAGGCAGTGGGGCTGCCCACGGACTTTCTGTTCTCAGTTTTTTTTATCTATTGAAGTGACCAGTCAGCAGTAGCAACCAAAGACAGTGATCAAACTCTTACTAAAGTGACTCACCAAAGACAGTACTATCATATTGCATGATCACAGTCTATTCTAACATGCTTTATGATCCAATTGTTCAATATGTGCATATGTTAGAATTAATGCATGAGTGGAATTTTCTTTCATTAAAGATTTTCTGGAGTAAACAATAGCGTATACTTACAGCCCAGAAAGCCCACCATGTCCTGAGTTGCATCAAGAGAAGTGTGGCCAGCTGGTCGAGAGAGGTGATTCTCCCCCTCTACACCATTCCACTCCACTTGGAGTACTGTGTCCAGTTCTGGAGCCCCTATTACAAGAAAGATGTGGACGAACTGGAGCATGTTTGGAGAAGAACCAGGAGAAAGATCAGAGGGCTGAGGGCTGGAGCATCTCTCCTACGAGGACAGGCTGAGTGAGTTGGGGTTGTTCAGGTTGGAGGAGAGAAGGCTCTGAGGAGACCAGTATCTGAAGATGCTCACAAGAAAGGTGTGTATGGAGACTTTTAACGGTGTTGGGTAGTGACAGAAATAGGGGGAATGGATCCAAACTAGAGGAGGGTAGATTTAGGTTAGATGTTAGAAAGATTTTCTTCACCATAAGGGTGGAACAAGTTGCCTAGAGAGCTGGTGGGAGCTCCATCCCTGGATGTTTCTAAGGCCACGCTGGATGTGGCTCTGGGTAACCCGATCTAGTGGAAGGTGTCCTTGCCCATGGCAGGGGGGTCGGAACTAGATTATCTTTGTGGTTCCTTCCAATTCTGTGATTCTGTGACTACAGATAAAGAAAATAATCAAGGCACTGAGCAAAATAGATGATGAAAGTATCAGGGCTGGAATGAATCCCAAGATACTTGCACTTGAATTTCTTCAGTCACTGTGCTGAAACAGTTCAATTTCTTCACAAGACTCTACAGATTCAGTACATGATGCTGCTCAAGAATGATACTGCCTGCATGCCATACTTCCTAGTCTCTTAAGACTTGGAAGTACTACAAACCAAAAATTAGATACATTCTCTTCAGAACTTGACAACAGCTAAAAATCTAATAGGGTGTCCTGACAAAAGAGAAAAAAAATATATATATGCAGCTTATGGAAAAAAGACTTTGCCACTAAGGCAAATATTTTTCTTTATTACCTGCCACATGCTGGTACCATTTCTGTGAAGTGCTGAAAAACACTCTTCTGTCAGGCACAGCATGCCTTTATTATCGTGCAGCCTTACCAACCACATAGTATTAATTTATACTTATTTTTAATTTTACTCCTTTGGAAGATGATCAATTTAGGATACGACACCACATAGTATCAAAATGCTGTCCTAGGAGTTTCTAAAGCTCTCCAAAATGGTGTTGAAGTCATTCGCTATTAAGAGAGGTAACAGCCTGCTCTGGTGTCAGACCATAACACCAAAACACAATGCCATGGAAAAGACTGAATGACATATCACATTTACCAATTGCTATAAATCAAACTAGATTAACATCTAAGAAGAAGTTATTAGAAATGACAAATTGTAAATTGATTAAAATGTGAATTCTGTGTACAGAGCTGTGTCTGTAGTCACAGAAAGACTACAGGAGGCAAGCATGGCCTGTGATGGAAGTGTGTGTATATGGGAGCATGCTGCAGTCTCTGCTTCTGTAGATGCCAGACAAGATAAGAGCGCAAATAACCAGACTGGCAGTGCCAGAACTGAGTAGAAACTGGCATTGCCTAGAAAAATCCTGAGGAAACAAACAAACAAAAAAAAAAATTATTGAGAAAGCTTTCCAAGTTCTCAAATCCAATGGCAAAACTTTCTAAAACACCAAAACTGACTTCTAAATTAAAAAATAATAACTAGCTGTCTGTGGCATTTATGATTTTCATTGTTCCAGTACTACAGAATGGTAATCTAATAACTGTATTTCAACACAGATTAAATTGTAGGAAAAGCACACATCTGCCAGAATGTGGGATAACTGAGAATATTGTCTGGTTTTGCTCTGAAAAGCCATGGGGAGACTTTCCATTTTCCTCTAAGAACCAGATAAGAATAAAGGAGATGGTTCAGGAGGACTGGCTCCAGTAGAAATGCATTTCTTACAGAGACACAAAACTAGGTCAAATTGTATTAAGACCACAAGCTTTATAAAGGAAAGCCCCAAAGTAACAGTAATATGGAAATGGATTCATTGCCTATCAAGCCTGGAGGAAGATAAAATGTGAAAATTATTAAATGACTTAGAGATTATGCATTCTTAATGTTGATAACACTGTATTTAAAAGATTAGCATAACTGACAATTATTTCCTATTGTGTAAATGTAGTGTAAAGAACTGCAAGGGACTAAAAATGATAAACCAATGTTGTCAAAAGAAAAAATACACTCTACCTGCCTATGAGTACTTGTTTGACTTAATGAAAAACTGAAATTTTGATTAAAGCAATTTCTATGGGCTATGACTGTTTTCTATTAAAAAAAACAAACGTCAACCCCAAATTTCACTGAAAAACAATCTTAGAATGTCATTTAAAATTTAAACTACAGAGGCTCTTCAGAAAAAAAGGGAATTTTCTGATGCAGATAACTTTGGACATCTTGGAAAGAGTCCTGGAAGTAAACTCATGTTGAAACAGAAAGGACAGGAATTGGGATAAATGGAAGCAGCTTTGGAAAGGATGGCTCTGGAAACAAAGACAAATGAGGCTGTAGAACAATATTTATGCTAGGCTGATTCAAATAACATTGTGAGGCCTGTAAGTCATGAAAAGTAAGAAAATAATAGGACCAAATGGAGAACTGTCTTAGAAGATGGATAGAGGTCATACTCTCCACCATCTCTTCTCAAGTGATGTCTCTCAGGACCATGTGTGGCCAGCTGAGAAGGAGCTATCCCCCAGTGAAAGGCAAGTTGAGCAGCACCTGTGCTGGTCTGAGGCTAATTGGAATATTTTAATAGAGAAAATTATATTATAGGATGTGAAAGGAAAACAATGGTGATGTCTACTTATAGGCTTGCTGAGATNTGTGTTTCTGTATTACCTTTCCCTTGTCTATTTCTGTAAATATTCCTGTACATAGTGTATCTATCTGCTTGTATATTGTGCTAAGCTGTAAATATAGCTCCATTCCTTAACTTCCAGCCGACTGAGTTCTAGTCTGGATTATTTTACAAAGTGTGGGGGTGCGGGGAACTCCCAAACCATCACAGCACCATAGTCTTGCAAAACTCTTGCTAAAAAGAAAACAGGCAATTAACACAGGGAATTGTATGAACATGAGCTTCTGATTTCCTTACATTTATTTGCCACAATGAGCAAGTAGTTAGGTCTCACTGCTCCATCTGAGCTGAAAAGTGATTTGCAGTTAAATTACTTGAGCAGACTAGTCACAGAAAGAAAAATTTTAATTAGCTGGGTTCAATGCCAGCTCACTTCAGAAACCAGAATTATTTTAATCACTCTCTTGCACATCTGTCTTCATCAGAAAGTCACCAAACGGCAAATAAATGATACTGGCTGTCTACTCAAGACTGGAACAGGAGAAGTATCATATCTCAAGAAAGTTTTGAGTTATTTTAAGAGGAGAAAATAGGGGGAAAAATAAATCAACTTTAAAAGAGAAAGCCCTTCTACCATAATGGTAATAGAGAGAATGAAAATAGCATATGTTATTGATAGGGAAAGAAAACATTACCAATATTATTAAGAAGGAAAAGAACTGTTTACACTGAATAGTAAAATGCATTTGTGCAGTTGATTCCTGTGAATTATAAGTGAATATGGACACAGTATTACTAATTATTATAAGTCAGTTATTACTCATTGCCATGTTCATGCTTGTCTATTGTCATCCCAATTTTGTATTTTCCTCAAGAACCTCTCCCAGCGAAGGCACAGGACAAAGGGAGAAAGGTCTACAATGTTCAGCTCCAGAGTCGAATTCAGGTCAAGAGGTTTATTCATGTCCTTGATCAAACTGAAGGCACACATCCGAAGAGAAGCCTGATATACAGCACCGTGGGAATACTGTTGCTCCTTCCTTCTGTTGCTGTCTGGGATGTGAGCTCTCCCAAGAAGTAAGGCCATGTCAAAGACTGCCACATAACCTGGGTAGCTTCTTCTCTGGTTCCCAGATCCAGCTGTGAGCCAAACAAGGAGCCTTCAAATGTTGTTTTTCTCTTTCTAACAAAGGGATTCATGCAGAAAACGTGGCTGATGTGTGTCAAGTTGACAGCAGGCTGCCTGGGGAGAGACATGCTGCCACCAGTCAGTCAGCCAGCGGGTCAGTCTGGACATACCCAAGAGATTATTGCTTTCCTCTATTTATCTGAAGCTAGCTTGTTGCACAATATTGAATTGTACACTGGATTAAAGGTATCTAAGTGTCTCTTCCCCTCTCAGTGTGGGTAGATGAAGTATACTCTGTGGTGCCTTGGCAGATAAAAAGGAAACGAAAGTGTCTACGGGCCTGGATCCTTCCCCTCGTTGTGGTTTGTTTGTTGGAGTGATATTGGGAGTCAACTGATGCCAACTGTATGATAAGTGGTGCAGAGGTCTAACTCCAGATGTATTACGGCTAGAATCAATGATTTAAAGGTCTTTTCCAACCTAAATGATTTTATGGTTCTATAGATATCAGTCTTGGAATAGCAGCAATCCCTTTCCCTTGACTTTATGAAGCATTTGTCTCCCACTCCATTCACTCCCCCTCAAGAAGCAAATCTGCTGTTACTGAGGTCCCTCAAATCAGAGATGTCAGACCAAGAGGAGCAAGAGCAGGGACCAGCTGATAGGAGAAAAATGCAACCAATATAAATGGATATAGCCCTAGACTTTGCGCTGAAACAATGTATTTAATTTATTCTTCTTCCCTCCCTCTCTACCATATGCATTTAGGAGTTACAGAAAGTAATCAATGAAAGAACAGCAGGTCAGATTGTAGACTGTTTCTTGCCTTGTTCCATACTGAGACAAATGGCAAGGCTGTAGCTTACTCAGCCTTTGAAGAATCCATCTTACTTTTGACATCTAGATTAAATGTAAACTGCAATTCATGGAAATATGATGCTGGCAGATGATTATCAGTCTTTTAAGTCTATGGTGTGATTTTTAACCACAGTGTTGCATTATTACCATTCCACATCTCATAGCATAACCATAGTATTCATGGAGAGAAAAAGGAGATGCGTGGCAGAAAACAAAGCAAAAAGACATCTCTGCATTAGGCTATAAAAATATACACCAAAAACAGAAAAGAAAGGTCAGCAGCTCTGCAACCTACATTTAGTCTCCTACAGGGGCTGATGTGAGCTGGCACACTCACAAAACTCATGCAATATGATGTCTAAGAGTTTCTGGGAGGATCTGGGTAACTCACTAGACACCACTACTAGTTGACTGTGTTTGTCTTTCTCCTTCCACAGCCAACTGCAGGATGCTCATTGTTTACACTCCTAGAAAAGCATGTTTTCCATTTTTTCTTTTCCTGCTACCTCAAACCATGATTCAATACACCACCAGCAGCTCCAGAAATCACAGAATCACAGAATAAACCAGGTTGGAAAAGACCTTCACGATAATCAAGTCCAACCTATCACCCAACACCTTCTAATCAAATAAATCATGGCACTGTCATATCCAGTCTTCTTTCAAACACTACCAGGGATGGGGGCTCCACCACTTCCCTGGGCAGCCCACTCCAATGGCCAAGCACTCTTTCTGTGAAATTTTTTTCCCTAACATCCAGCCTAAACCTCTCCTGGTGCAGCTTGAGACTTGTCCTCTCATTCTGTTATTGGTTGCCTGGGAGAATATATGCAATCCTGATCTCATTCCTGGGTGCTTGTCCTCAGTCCCATGCTATAGGGCTGTCAGAGGAGGGGAACCCATTTGGGTTGAGGTATTGTAACGGGGTGGGGTAAATTAATTAATGCGAGACGATATATAAAAATATTAACAGTTTATTAATATTAAATATTCAGAACTCGCATCACCCCGATCACCATTTAATAATAATATTAACAGGCTCTTAGCAACATTATGGAAACTATGTACAGGTTATAACAGAATCTGGAAATAACTATTAAATATAAACATTAATTAAACTCGATATAAACTGGAA
>VWYK01038540.1:12377-22810 GCA_013399775.1 Semnornis frantzii | reverse complement strand
CCAGCCTGGGTGGCCCCGGGCCCTTTGTCCCTTTTCCCGCCGTTGCTCTCCCCAAAACAGCAGGAGGGAGCAAACCAGGAAAGGTATAAGCCGAATTTGGCCTGCCTAGGCCTACCACGACAGGTATCCCCCACACCATGTGGCATTTTTATTAAAAATTGATAGTTTTCTCAATTTTGCCCCTGGTAGTGTGGGTCCAGAAAGATAATGTCACTTTCAGGGTATGCCCTTCATCTTTGCTGGTGACTTCTAGAAACAGGAAATCTTGCAAAACATTCAGCAGCCTGTATGACTGTGGCACTGACCTGAATAATAGCAATATGAAGTGTAACATCAACTGAATTTATTTTTCAGGGGAGAATAACACAAAGTCCCGTGGCTCTGCCTTTGCATTAAAATTTAAATGAGTGACTTTTTTTTTTTCCTCCTGACTTTGAACTAACATGCAAATAATCAAATTTTAATTATGCCACGTTAATGAAAAATGAATTGAATATCTTATGTACCAGTACTTTCAAAGCTAATTTCTACTTTCTCATGAGGTGAACATTTGTAGCCAAAGACTTTGGACTCACAGAACTGATCTGTGTAGCAACAGTTAACCCAAGTACGTGAAGTGATGAGAAATTACAGAGAAAAAATTGCCATAGGTGAACCTGGACAGCTAGAAAATGGAATGTCTCCCTCTCCAAATACAATATAAGGGAAGATTAAATTAGTAAGAATCTTGATGGTCATGTTCCGTAATGAGAAAATTACTCATTTGTGGAACAAGTTCTTCATTATAGATGATTTCTTCAGCCTTGGTATTTTCTGACTGTGCTGCAGCCAGTTGTGTTAGAATGCTGTGGTCTCGCAGTCCCAAATAACATCATGCAAAAAGAAATACTGACTGCTAGTTCTAGTGTGACAGTATTTTTTAAGTGAAGAAATCTCAGGTTGTTTTTGTGGCTAATTCAAACATTTTTGTTATGCATACCACAGTCTCTAGTTGCTACTTCTCTTTAATTAGCAAGCTACAGTACAATTATCTCATATACCATATACTATATCATGAACGTGATACAAATTAGAAGTATATTAGTTGAAAGGGAGGTTTCTTAGCCATAAACATTCAAATTTTATCTCTTTATCTCTAAAAGTTTGTTATTGTGTGTGTTTTCATCCCCTTTATTATTATGCTTTGATAGGTTGTTTTTGGCAGCTATGGGTCTTTGATTTTTATCAAGTGATGAATCACAATTCACAAACATCATGATTCATATGCCTGGAAAGTTTTGCAGCTTTAAATATGCAGCTGAGTATTGGAATATCTTTTCAGTAGAGACTTCTCTCTTCACTACTGCAGTTACTCTCTAATGAGAGTTGGTGTTTCCTACTCCTTACTCTTTGGAATGACAGCAGCAAGGGAGAGAGAGCTCACAGGTTGCTACCCTCTACCTTTTTTTCAGCGACCCACATTTCTAGTAGAATCTCTTCTAGCTCAATCCCTTTATCTCACACTCACTCAAACTTACTGGGATTTTACCTCAACCACAAATGAGAAAACAAGGTCAATGCTTTTTTAAAACTCTAGTGGAAATATTTAATCTTCTCTTGATCATATCAAAATCACCCAACACCTAAAAAAAAATAAATCAAAATTAACATTTTGTGAAGGACAAACTAGAAACACAGACAACAGCACATCAACCTGACTGTTGTGGAAGTTGCAGAATTCATCCAGCATGGTGTCCTGGTTCAGGCCTAGGAAGCAACCAAGCCCCAAAGCCCCATTGAGATAAAGAAAATTTAAAAGAGCAGCACCAAGAGATAACAACAGTCAGGGAGGATGATACTGATGAAATAGCATATACAGCAAGTCATACAAAACACAGCTCTGACCACAGCAGCCTAAAGCAACCCAGTGAGTCCAGCCCAGTCCAGCCCACCTGACTCCAGTCTCACCACTACATCACCATCAACTGCTCAGAACAGTCAGCATCCCCTTGTATAGTGGGCATAACATCAGTATTGTATGGCTAGTTCAACTTCTTGTGAAGAAAAAAACTCACCAAACTCCACTCTACTCAGACCCCCAAATCAACCCTTTCCTAGCAAAGCCCAGGGCACCTCATAATGCCCACAGGCCACCTTTTGTAGATGCAGGAAAAGGCTCAGTCCTGCATTGCCGGAGTCCTCAGAACTGATTACAACTGTGTCGCGGCAACTCAGAAAGCTCTTCTGGCAGCATCTTCAGTCCAGCAGAGAGATGGATGTCAACCATGGCACAAGAGAAGTGGTGGATAAGACAATGTGGATCAGTTTAGGAAAAAAAAAATAACAGCAGCAAAAGAAAAAAGCAAACAAACAAAACCCAACCCAACCCAAACCAAACAAAAAACCCCAAACCAAACAAAAAACCCCAAAACCAACCAAACAAACCCATCACTACCAAAACACCACAAAACCCCAAACCAAACAACAGCAACAATTAAAAACAAACCCTCAAACAACGACTCCAACCACCAGACCCAATAAAACCCCAAACCCAAAGCCATCAGAAGAAACCCAAAACAAAACAATCCAAACCCACCCAACACCCCAAAACCTGCAGCACTTCTCTGGGATGGATTAGTCTTTTAGCAGACCTCTGGAATAAGACATGTAGAAAACAGCATGAAGACAGCAAAAGGAACACACAAGCTGAACATACTTAAGTGACTGGTTTGGGTATCAACATTTGAGCAGAGAAATGAGAACATTGTTTCAGAATGTAAGTGTTGGTGATAAAAGCTTTGTGCTCTCTGCACAGAAGCACAAAAGAGAGTCAAAGAAAAAAATTGTATTGCAGATCTCTGAGGCACTCAGTGAATAGTACTTTTTCATTTATTTTATTCTTAAAACCCCAAACAATGTTCCTTAAGGAGATTTCTTTGTTGAATAAGCAATGAATAAAAATTATATTGAGTCAAAGAAGTTAAGCATGCAGCTATGTTATAAAGACTCTCCAGAAAATAGATTTTCAAGGCTCATCTCACCACAAAGAAGTCTTTTCATTTACATAAGTGTACATAAATCCTCAACTATTGCCTCTGGACAGATTTGTCAGGTGTCAAACTAGTAACCAACATTACACTTGGTCTTTTTTTTTTTTGTTCTCTTGAGTATGCGACTTTGCTGACCACTCAGTTCTGTCTGCAGGCACTGTTTTTTAAGACTAAGGGGAAATATATATATATATATGTGTGTGTGTGTGTGTGTGTGTGATTTAGTTAGAACACTGAGTAAAATTAAAAATTTCAATCTCTATCAGTGATAAAAATGGAAGGAGTACAAATAAGCAGATGGTATGCTATACACTGTCATTCTTGCAGAGCATATACTTGTATAAAAATAATTCCTGTCACCATAAAAAAAAAACCAAACTCAAATATCCTCTCCTTTAAGAGGTATCTCATTTGTTGATCCAGTACAAGTAGAGGTAGGTACAACTGGGAAGATATATGTGAGAAATAGACCGGGTTCTGTTCTTGAAGGTGAATTTTATTTTAAGATCACCAGGTGGAACAAAATTTTCTTCCAGACTTAGTCTGTAATTATTTTATGCTGCCAATGAAATTCAAGATAAAGGAGGTTAGTTTCAATAGCTTATTAACTTTAACTAAAATAATTCAACGTAATCTCTACATTACTTTAATCAATATAATTCAACTGATAGAACTTGGTAATTTTAACTAATTTTCAAGTTGTTATGAAGTTCATGATATTTTGTAATGTTCAGCTTGGCTTTGGTTATCAGTGATGGGAATGTAACAGGGAAAATATCATTGATTTAAAATGAAGTTAAAATTCTCCAGTATAAGTGAGTAGGATGTAATCTTAATCAGCATTTGTACAAAATAGAAAATTTGCTAATCTAAACAAGCAGTTAGGCAGCTAAAATAAACTGTAGCATGATTTGGGCTATCAATCTGAATGGAGATGTAGGTGAGATGGATGATGTATCCATTTCATTAGGAACTGCTGTGCAAGAAAAAGTGATGGAACTCGGGCTTGTATTTCTAGGGTCAGAGGATCTGAGAGCAGTTATTTACCACAGCCTCAACAGGAGCAGTCCTAGCAGAGGCCAAGTCACTCTGATATGTGGAGCTGGATCTTAGAAAGCTGAAAATCAGGGTTGTACCTCCCCAGGTTTTAACACAAGTGTTAGGCATGCTTTTATTCCTAAAAAATCCAGGTCTTTGTATTATATAATATGCCAGAAACTGTGCTTTCCTTCAAATAAATAAAAGGTAATTTAAATATTTTCCTGTTGATCTTAAAAACTTAGCCCCAACAGGAAAACATAAATCAATAATTTAAAGAAGTTGCTTGGCCTTTAAAGCTTTTCTATGACCAAGACATGCAGTGCCAGTGCCATGAAAACAAAAATAAGAGTTACGTGTAAGAATAACTATACAAGACTGTAAATGGAGATGGAAATTTAATCTGCCCATAGTTTCTGCCATCAAAACTGAAGAGTTAGAGGCCAAGGACATCACAGAACAGAGTTCCACTGAAACATTCAGTGAAACAGATTCCCAACTGAATGATTATGGAATCACTCTAAGAATAATGGAATACACAATGTACTGGGACATATAAAGGCTATCAAATCCAGCCGTTCACTTCATATTTGCAGCTGATGGCTTGGAATCTGCCACTAACTCTATGACTCAAAATTCCAGTAAATAATACTGGTATTCATAAGAAAAAAATACTATTAGTTAAGCACAATACTCATATTAAAAGCAGATTTTCAAAATCCTCTCATGGTATTTATGACTTTCAGAATATACTTAAACATGTGCCATCACCTTCCCTTTCCAGTGATTAGGTTACCATGAAAACATAATTTTTAAGTGGAGTTGACAAAGCTGTGCTAAACTCCATTTTAATGACAGTCTCCACTTATGTCTTGTTTTATTATTTAGACCTTTTTTTTTTTCCTTTTTTTTTTAATCTGAAGTTAAAAATTCGAGCAGTTGTAAAATATTTTATAACTTAGACATTATTTTAACTGCCAGCTTTCAGAATAGAGTCTTTATGACGAGAGGCATATTCTGGATGTTTAGAGGTTAAATTATTCTAACATTCAAGAAAATAAAATCCATTTTTTATATGGGAAAGTAGCATTCAATCTATTTTTCATTATGGAATGAGTACCAAAAGGATAACTAGCAGAGTACAACCCACCTCTTTAGATTCAGTACAAATCTTCCAAAGTAAAATGTCTTCACTTTTCCATTATCCAAATTATTCTCTGACCACAGATGTTTCTTCTCCTTTCATTTCACTATTGATAAGAGAAAAACGGGTGCTTAGTCCAGTCATTTTATTGTCTTATCACAAAAATTATGCTCATCTGAAGTGATCCTTTGTGAATCCTGCCAAAAGCTGTTCCATTAAGTTGGAAATACCATAGAAACCCTGCTGGACACATCCATTTTAAATTACTTCTGAAACAAAAGATAAAGTGTAACCAGCTCTTTGCTTACTAAACACATGCTTATTACCACACATAAAGACAAATATCCTTTAGAAGCTTCAGTTGCTATCTCAGCATGCTTCACATCACAACTGGAAGTTACTCAAAGCTTATGGAGGAAATGTATGTGGATTTCAGGAACACCTAGAGTTACTGTACACCCAAAAGTCTTACATCTAAACCTAAAGAATATTTTTTTTTTAGTTACATACTAGTAATGAGAGTATTATAGATCCTCTTCCCTACTCTTCAGAAGGGATGTGAGTCAGCAAGGTGATGAGTGTCCTCAGATTACAGGAGATTTAAGTAAGAGTTCAGAATCATGTAGACTTTGGTGTGCTTATGGTGTGGGCTACCTTTTTTTCATTTTCTGTAATATTTTTTAAATTCCCATTTCAACTTCATAACATGGAAATACGGTCAAATGAAAACCACACAGTTAATATTCCTCATAGTAGGAAATATGGTCTAGATAAATAGATTAACACACATTTAAAGTTTCCAAGAAGCACATTGGTACTGAAGGAGCAAAACAGACCACTTGCTCTTGGCAATGCTAAGTAGTAGCTTCCTGTTTAGAGACCTTAAGAGAGTCCAGGAACAGATGGATCCTGAAATGTGGAGACAATATAATTTTCCAAAAGTGTTGATAATAAGAGTGATGTATGAAAGAATTAGAAAAAGCACAGGTTCTGTGTTCCTGATGGCTTTGAAGCGAGGGCTTTTTTTTTTTCTTTCTTTCTTTTTTTCTCTTTTTTTTTTTTCATATTCTGTGATCTAGAAAAGCACCTGAACACACCTGTAAATAACAGCCCCCAAACTCAACATATATCATAGATATACATATCTACAGATACACGTATCTGTATTCAAGCATGAAAGAACAAAGCTTAGCCAAAAATTGCAGAGGTTGATAAAAGAAAGCTACTACAGCAGCACTGTACAGGTGTTCTGATGGTTGTTTCAGAAATGCTAAGGCATTCTTTCAATTTTAAAAGGTTGAGAAATATTTGATCTGAGAGCTATGTTTTCTCATGCAGAACTGTTAATCCTAGATGTGTTGAAAAAGGCACCTACCTAGAGTCAAATGAAACCCAGGCCCTACTGACAGAAAGAAATGGAATCCTTGCTCTTGGAGCTCCCAGCTCTGATCCTCTGTAGAACTAGGAGCCAGAGAATTTGTAAGCCAGATGTTAATGGGAGGGGGACTGTCATGACAGCAACATTAAACTGACGTGGTAAGTCACGACTTTGGTACTAGAGGTAGACTTTCCAATGTGGGTCACTAACTGAAGAAATAAACTTATTTTTCATATATGTCTTATACTATACATTAAGAACATTTCTAGTTGTTACGGAAGGGGTAATTAACTGCTGCAAGATGCTATTTTAGAAATAATTAATATATAGTTTATTAATATTAAATATTCAGAACTCGCATCACCCTGATCACCATTTAATAATAGTAACAAGCTCTTTGCAACATTATGGAAACTATATACAGGTTGTAATATAGGATCTAGAAGTAACTAGTGAATATACATATTACTTGAACTCAATTAAACTGTAAGAGAAGGTTTTGCGGTCAGTACGCCGCTTGCTCACTAGATGGACACAAGGAGCAACTTTCTGCTTAGGGCAGAAGGCAATTAATAATTACAAGAGGCTTTCGGTATTTACTCACAAAAAATATCTGACAGTACCCAAGGTCATAGCGGGGTTGCTGTCAGTAGCCGTCAGAGGCTTTAGAGTTTCCCCAGGCTTCTGGGTGCTGGAAAAAGGAGGCAGATGATCTCTGACCTGTTCCTGGCCTTCTGGACGATTTGTGTTATCTCCAGGGCTTCCGTCTGGGCAGAAGGCTTCCAGGTGCAAGCAGATGTCTTGCAGCGTGCAGTCTGGGCACAGTGTCACTCCAGCTATGCAGGCCAAATGTGCGGAGGTATCAGAGCCTCGGCTCAGGATCAAGGAGGCAGCAGGCATGGGCACACCTTGTAATGGCAAAAGCACCCTGTGCTCCCTGCTGATCTCCTTTTATCCAATACAGCCCGAGACCAATGGGCCTTTGGACACAGGATAGCCAGTCGAATGGCAGTTAGCCAACATTTGGCCATACTGGGTGAAGCCATAGGCTTGCTTTACCCTTTTTTGGGCAGAACACAGCCTTGCACGAGGCAACCGTGTGCACCTTGTTTACTGCAGTTGCTGGGCAGGCCACAGACCCCAGACTTAGTGGCTCCAGGTTCTTCATCCCTTTTCCCGCGGTTGCTCTCCCCAAAACTGAAGGAGAGTAGAAAAACATGCCTGGGCAAGCCAGGAGAGGTACAAGCCCAATTTGTCCTGCTTAGGCCCACCACGACACTAGTTTAAAGCAAAATTGAAGAATAAATAGAACTCATCACAAGTTGCATGATATATCAAAGGAAATGACCATGTTCCCTTCATTCTTATGCTGTCTCTCTTTACTTTCTAAACACATGCTATTCTTGGAAAAAGAAAAAAATCACACATTGTAGAGAATAATTCTAAGATTCCAATTGAGGGTTGCAAATTGCCGAGATTTAAATATAAATATAAACCTTAAAATGCAGGTGTCTAAGAACAAAATGAAGACTCGACTTTTTCTGTACAGAATATAAACATTTCTCCAGGCCTATTTATCTGTTTTATGGCATTGACTGCATAACTTTTCTGAAATAGCCAGTTTTCTTGTACCTTTATAATAAACGGAGAAAAAAAAATGGTTAGAGTCTGGATAAATCCAGGTCAATGTCCAAGTGTTTTTCTGAAAATGTCTGCTTCACTAAAGCAATCTGAAGGCATGATTTAATTTGAAGTCTTTTGGAATTTGGAACAGTATTTGTGTTACCTATGCCACAGTCTAGGGTAAACATAATAGGGATGGAGAAAGTTTTACAGACCTTACTAGTCTTGAAAACATAAAAAGCAGTACAAAAATGAAAACGTAGTATTCAGTTATTAATTCTCTATCGATAGAAAATTCAGAAAATGAGGTGAATTTATTTTGATCTTTAAGCAAAGACCAAGCAGAAGGAAAAAATAAGAAGATAAATGTCTCCTGTAACTTTTCAAATAAGACTGCTCAGAAAATCAAATCTAGAGCATCCACAGTCTACTTCCTTTATGCTTGAAAGGAACAGTTGTGAGTGAAACTTTTTTCAACAAAAAAAAATTCTTTCATTTTGAAAGAAACACATACTCCTCAGTTAAAAGAAAGTAGCTCCAAATATTCAGTCAAACAACTTTACTTCTTAATATCAATTGCCATTAGCCTTCCCTCCACAGGTTGGTTGTTGTGCGGTAGGTGTAAAGAGGCAGATGGTGAAGGATTTGGTTTAGCTTTGATTGAGGTTTCCTGAACAGAAGGAACCCAGAAGCAGTCTCAGAAGAAACAACAGATGTGATCATAACAACCTGGACACTGATTTTCTGCATGAGCTACTGCTTAGAAGATGATGTCAGTAGCATAATAACAGCCTATGGAGTATCTCCGATGTCTTCAGCAAGAAGCCTCCAGTGGAGGCAAGAATAATATTGAGTCCAGCCTCAATTCAGCAAGCACCTTTGAAATGTAATAAAATCTTGTTCTCATGCACATTTAATTTTCTTCCCAGAAAGAAGCTGGGAGCCCAGGCATCATTCTGCTTCTAGCCCTTGATCAGACCAGGCTATCTTTTAAGCTGGTTTTATTTAATACTGTTTCTGAAGAGCTTTGCAAAATCAGCTTTACTGGTACACACTACATCACAAAATCTCTCCTGGTACTTTCAAAGGGTGTCCTGAAACTCAAATTCTCTTTCCTTGCCTTAATATTGCTCAATCCTGCCTATCCTAAAAAGCCAGTAAGTGGTTCCCAGATCCACTCACCATAGATTCTATTTCTGCTCTGCTATGGATGAGTGTAACTGTACACTTCAATTAAGAGAAAAAGTGTGGCTCAGTACATAAACATAAGTCTACTGGTAAGTTCTGCTGGAAAAGAGAAGGGGTTTATTCCTGGAACCAATCAAGTACCAAAGCAGGATGATACACTTAATTTAATTTCTACATGTAAGTAACACTTACTATAGCAAAACATCTCCAAGACAGGGAAATCCTTCCATGGCTGGATGAAACAAAACATCATGTCATCTCCTTGGTTAAATAAGAAGTGAAGTCAAATGGGATTTCAGCCAGCTGTATTCACAGCTCTGCATACTTGTCAAACCAGCCTGCAGATTCTGGGAGGCAGGAAAGCCAGGGTACACATATAAGCCCAAATAAATAAATAATATACCCACAAGACACTTGCGGTGGTCCCAGCTACATTTACACTTAGCAAATATGCACTGCTTTGGTTTGGCAGGTTATTTACTTATTCATGTATGTTTCCCCATTTCTCAATGTCTGTTTCAATAACATGTTAGGGTACAAGCCAAAGACTATAGACCAGGAGCTGCAGTGTCGTAATACAGATCACCACTAAGTGATGGTAATACAGAACAGTTGCTTCTCACACTTGAGAGTGGGAAGGCTCATGGCAGCAGATACAGAGGTAAGTGTTCATTCAGGCATGCCTTCAAAGCCGTTGGCCAAACTCCCTTACAGATTTTTTTTCTTTCCCTTTGTTACTTGTATTTTTCACGGAGCTATATTTGAAGAACTACAGGGGCTTCCAGTTTCCTCATTGAAAAAACAATGATCTCCCACAAACAGGGGAAATATAATTTTTATACAAAGCAAGCAATGAAGTTGCTGCTCCTCATGAGGGCATTCTTTTGAATACCATGGCTCAGTTACACATTTTACTGCTGATTGGAAATCAATCGTGTGCCTCAAGTCAACATATCAAAAAGCACTCCATGAAATTGGGGTGGATTCATCTGTTTCAAAACTCTAAAAGAGTAAAACACAACTGTTTCAGGAT
>VWYK01038540.1:0-12190 GCA_013399775.1 Semnornis frantzii | reverse complement strand
CCCAGGAAATCTTCCTGTGTATTCTCATGCATCTTTGGGGGCCCGCCTGCGGCACTGGGCAGGGCCTCCACCCCCTCCCTGCACCACTCACCGGTCCATACCCCAAATATGCAGCAACCTTTCTTTGGGGTAGCTGGTGTGAAGTACCGCGTCCTGGGCATTGTGTTCAGGCCAGGCTGACATCTCTAAACTTCATCAAGCCTCTCTATTAGCATTCCTGAGCTCTTGGGCAGATGTCTGGGCCAAGTCCCGTAAGTCCGGGAAGGTGCTGTTTGCATCCCTTTGCCAGCAATCCGGGCCCATCTTTAACAAAGGCAATCTTTTTCTTTGTTGATTATTTTACCAGAGGGGCAATCAGCCTCTCACACAGGAGTACACCATTGCCATTTTTTCCCAGTGTACTATCGTAGTAATTGGAGAAACCTGATCAGCTTGATTAGAAAGTCTTTTTGGACTATTCTAGACTCCAAGGAAAGGGAAGACCTTTGGGATAATTTCTTCAGTGGGGCAGACTGAACAGACAGCATTTTCAAACTGGCTTTGACAGGAACTTAGCGCCCGATGGAATTGGGCACTCAGTGCGCTCAGCACTTCCACAAGGATTTGGAAATTCCATCTGGCTAGAATTAGCCTCTAGGAATGCATTTAATTTTTTTTCCTTCAGAAAAACAAAGTACTTTAACCCAAAACGACAGTACATTGCTTCTTAAATCCTATGTTTCACAATAGAAGATGCTTTGATGTTATAGTAAGTCTGCTTCTCTTTGCAGAGCTTCTCTTCCCCAAGTGACCAAGAAGGCCAATGGCATCCTGGCCTGTATCATGAATAGTGTAGCCAGGAGGACCAGGGAAGTTCTTCTGCCCCTGTACTCAGCACTGGTCAGGCCACACCTTGAATACTGTGTCCAGTTCTGGGCCCCTCAATTTAAGAAAGATGTTGAGGTGCTTGAACATTTCCAGAGAAGGGCACCAAGGCTGGGGAGGGGGCTGAAGCACAGCCCTGTGAGGAGTGGCTGAGGGAGATGGTGTTGATCAGCCTGGAAAAGAGAATACTCAGGGGAGACCTTATTCTCTAAAACTACCTGAAAGGAGGTTGTAGCCAGGTGGGGGTTGATCTCTTCTCCCAGACACCCAGGAAAAGAACAAGAGGACACAGTCTCCAGCCGCACCAGGGTAGATTTAGGCTGGACGTTAGGAAGAAATTCTTCACAGAAAGAGCAATTGACCATTGGAATGGGCTACCCAGGACAGTGGTGGAGTCACCATCCCTGGAGGGGTTTAACAGAAGGCTGGATGAGGCACCCAGTGCCATGATTTAGTTAATTAGAAGGTGTTAGGTGATGGGTTGCACTCGATGATCTTAAAGGTCTTTTCCAACCTGGTTAATTCTGTGATTCCACGATTCTCTGCAAAGCTTCTTTCAGTGCCTTACTGGCCACAAATGTGCACGAGTTACTAAATCATTTCCTTGGAAAGGTTGAGGAGGTTTTTCCATTCCAACACCCAATTAACTTTGGAAAAATTCAAAGTGTGGTAGAGTATTCTGTAATTGGAGTGAAAGGTAAGAATAGCAACCTGTCTATGATGGAAAAATAAGGTTCACAAATTTACTCTATCAACACATAATGCTACCGCAAAAACATTGGTACTCAGTGTTTTCCTGACAAACAGATCTTGAGACTCTCCCTGCAGCTACACGTGGTGCTGCAATGAATGATGTTAGAGGACACTGGAGAGCACAGGAAAGAAAAAAACTTTGGTCCACGAGAAAGAAGGAAGATATGTGAAGGAAGACAATTTTATTCACAATTAGAGAAAACTAAGCAAGTGTGAGAAAGTGAGAAAGGGTAGTAAATACATGAATGAGGCAGGAAGAAAACTCTATTCTGTGGGTCTATCAGCAGCAACAGCACTGCATCAGCCACCACTAGCCAAGGGCAGCAGACCAGGACTGCCTGCAGGAAAACAGAGCTTGCCCTTGAGGTGAATGGAAGGCAGCGCTAAATGGCATCCACTCCATCTGACCTTATCCTGCTGAATGCCACAGCCAACAGAAAAATGAATGCTTGGTTTAGTGTCCCATTGCATAAAGAGACAATGTCTGAGATTACAGAAACTGTAGTGATAAATACAGATTTCTTCTTTTTGATCATGAATGTTTCTTCCTAGCTGTTCCCTAGGGTATAAGTAATTTTCTGGAGAACTGCTGGTCAGCTGTTAGTACAAGAAGGCATTGACTGCATAAATGACAGTGCTGCTCGGTCGTTTTTTTTGCAACAAGCAACATGCAAACAGATGACTTTGATCACTCTGCCAGTGACAGTTTGAACAAGATGAAGGTGTTAGGTAATACATTCATCTACATTACTTTCTCAGATTTATGACAGAAGACAACAGAGACAAAACAGGACAAGCAAAGTGCAAGTGCACTCTACTTTTTGAGAGTTTATATGGACCTCATCAAAATTTGTCTGTGAAAAAAACAACTATTTAAATGACTGTAGCAGAAAATGGGAAGCAGATGAGGTTTTTGTGTTTCATACATTTGACAACATATGCTCAGGAGAGCAATCTATAAATATCTGCCAAGGACTTGTGTTCAAGACATTATGTATCACTTTCAAGACATTATGTATCACTTTCAATCAATATCAGTCAGTCACTGATCAAAACAGATTTATCTTGTCCACATATACTTTGTCTCCATTCAAACTAGATCTCTTGCTATTAATACTTTATAACTGATTTGCAATATACCTATGCCATTAAAGCACTGTCCTAAATTAGCAGCTCTCCAGCTCTTGAGAGGAATCCACAGCTTGAGCTCTTTCTTCATACAGTTAAATAAATTTGCCTTTGATGCGCAGAAAAAACTCTGAAGTCTGCTGGCATATATGATTTTAGTGTCTTCTGAAGTTACTCTCTCAATTTTTTTTTCAACTTTTTTTTTTTTTTTTTTTTTTTTTGGTCTCACTCAGGCTCTCTTCACTCAGAAAAATCAATGGTATCTGATCTATACAGGATCCATAACACACATCTGAATTCTTGAAGAATCTAATGCAAAATTTGCTTCATATGGCTATATTTATAGCACTTGTTCTACAAGATTCCAAGCAGTTATTAGCATTGCAGTGCAATGCTCTAAATCACCAACACTTTGCCAGCACTTACCAGTGCTGTTAAATTGTCAGTTGCATTGCTAGACTCCACTGAAACATGAAACTGAACAAGAGATTAATCAGTAAGTTAATGCAGGCAACCAAATACAAGGGTCCACTCAAGCGCTAAAGACCTGCTATTACGCTTTCACCTTTGTCTCAAAGTCCAAATATAAACAGCTTCTCTACTAGTTAAGGTAGAGGGATTAATAACTGGACAACTTTATAATTCACTTCAGTAAGACTGGGAAAACAGCTCAGTAAATCATGTCTTTTATCAGCCTTCTTAGGCTTGTTCTGAACTCTGTTCTACATCTATGAATGATTAGAGGCAGGTGTGAAATAGTTCCCCAAAGGCTGATACAGGAAAGTCTCATTCATTCCTGGATCCTCCTGACAAGAGTTAATTAATTTCCCAAGCTTTCCAACCTAAGCCCTGGCATTCAAATAAAGGATACATCACATCTGCTTCCTTTAAGAGACCTTAAATGACATTAGCCAGCAATTAAACCTCCAGCACCTTTACCAACTATCTAAGACTTTTTTTATTTTTAATGTAAGTCCTCCTGGAAATATATTGAGGTTTGGAGTATTGCAGAATTTTGAGATCCTGTGACCCAAGGGAACATCACGATGCAAGTTGTATTCTACTCTGCAAACAAGTGGCTGTAACTCCTCTGATATTACATTAGAAAATAATATAATTATTAAAATGATCATATGTGTCTCAAAACAGTGAAAAACACAGTAAGTATATTTGGTGGGAAAAGAACTAAGTGAAGCAAGGTAGAAAGGGGGAAATGGACTGTCAACAACACAACTCAGCAATTGCTTGGCCAGAGATGGCATACAGCTTAATATAGTAAAAAAGGGGGCATTTCACTCAGTGAATGTCCAGTGTTCAAATCCTGCAGCTGTCTTGCTTGGATCAGACTTTTGCAACTGCACTGTCTTTAGACACAGCAATTAAGCCAAATTCAGTATTGCAGCTGAGGCTGTTGTGAAACCAAGGAGAAAGATATCAGCATACAGCAGAAGAATATCTAAGTACTATTAACACTTGAAATTGCTCTTCCTTAAAGACACAGCTTTAACTTATAGTTGTTTTCCAGGATAAGAAAGGAAAACAAACAAACAAACACAAACCCCAAAACAAAAAAAACTCCCTGTAGATAAGTCTCTCAATCTCTGAGAAAAAAAAAATTGCTTATGCTTTTTTTTCTGTAAGTCAGTCTTGTATTCTAAGTGCAGTGAGGCATCAAAAAGAAATGCTGCAGATCTACTAAAAATGCAGATTACACCCAGGAGTCTTTAAGCAACAGGACTTTCTTAGCAATGTTTGGTAGCAGAAGCACAAAAAGTGGCATATTGCAATGCTGCTGTTTGTTTTCAGGTGTCTCGGTCATATTGATTATATATAAACTTCCTGTAATATGCAGCGGCATGGAAAGAACAGACATCAGCTGAGGAGCACACTCCATTGGAAAGGTTATTTTAACCATAATTACTGCTGCAGTTTACAAAATGGAACTGCCTCTCCTTATCATCAGGTGCCAGACTAGGTTATTTGTCTGCTAATACGGCTGCATAGCAGTGCATGAGCAAAAGGCTTTAGAGACTGATTCTCTCCTTCTTTCTCCTTATATGTTATATGCTTTGTCAGACATTCCAGATAGTTTATCTGTCGAAGACAAAGATTGCCTCAGGCATCAGAGATGGGCATAAACCAGGAGTATCTCATATTTGCATTTTCTTCAATGTCTAAACAGTGACATTTCCGAGCAACAAGACTAAGTCATCACATGTGACAGGATTAGCTTTTGATTTTTAAAGAGATGAGAACAACTGCAGGGATAACTGTTTCTCATTTACATGCAGATGCTAGCATGAGGACAGCTTTTGTGAGCCAGCTTCTTTTTAAGTGAAGTATAATTTCCTTATTTGGGTACTAAGACTGCTTTATGCCTATATATAAACTTAACAGCAATTTACTGATCTTCCAGTATTAGGTAGCTGCAACTTTCTTATGTTCTTATCTTCTTTTCCGCTTTTCAACCAGGACAACTATGGTATATAAGCCCAGAAAAAATTTTCTCCAACATTTATTACTAATAGTGAGGTAGAACCAACCCCAAGATTGCCAGACTGTGAAGAACAAGTGAATGCGATGAAGCACTGACTGCTAACTACAGCTCTTTTGATCACTTTTCCTTCATGAACAAAAACCCTTTTTGTGGTTCTCATAACAGTGCTTAAAAAAAAATCTTTTGCTAAAATCTGCCTTTTGTTGTGCTGTACCTGGAGCAATTACGTCTCTCTCCATAATATCTTCTTGGGAGACTGCTGAAACTACAATTTCAAGGTCCACTCTAGGCATGTTTGCTTGCACAGAGCAGATAAAGAGAAGGCATGTAACAGTATGCAGCACAGCAAGAAAACTACTAGAGAGAATATCACTTACAACTGCTATCTGGTTTCATGCTCAAAGACTGTGATTACTTTGTTCAGTTGGTCACAATCTGATTAACTGTAACTGTTCATTGTTCTTTTATTCCTTTTTTTTTTTCCCCCTTTTGAATAGCTGTAAGAACATCTTGAAATGAGAAGAATCTGGTGAACCTGAAGTTGAATTAAATTTACACTTCTGAAAAATGAAGGATAACTATGTAGAACATTACTTGGAGGAACAGTTTTAGCATAAATATGGAATGGTTGTTTGAAGTTTCACATTATAATTGCTGGCAGCAAGCCTTGCAGTCACTCACTTCAAGCAGTCCAGGAAAAAATTCATTCATTTCCTGAGGTATGGTCGAAGGTTTGGGAGGCATACTTCGAAAACTTTATGGCTTTACATGACAGAGGTTTACAGTACTACCTAGAATTCTGTTACACTAAATGAGAAGTTGCTTAACATTTACTTTCTAGTTGGAAAATAGTTCAGAATAAAGCAATCAAGTAATAACTGAGAACACAGAACACAAAACAGAAGCAGAGACTTTAACTGAATGAGGAGACATTTGTAACTCCATGGGCTGTTTTTGCCTCTAACTTGGAAAGTTGTTAACAAAGAGGCTATTAAAAATAAGTTTATATTGTGAGGGTTTTATATTGTATTAAAAATCCTGGGAAAACACACATTTCCATTTGCACAGCATTGTGCTCATGCCCATTGAAATGCTCCAGATAGGATTTCCAAACATCAGCATTCAAACGACTTTCATAAATCATAAAATTATTGTGACTTCTAGCTCCCTTATTCAGACAAATTTTAATGAAGGTCAATATTAGGAACATGTCAGCAATAATGCTATTTTAGAAGAGGATCATTATCAGTGTCAGGTATGTTTCAACCTGGTATTAGGTTAGATTAATATGCTAAGAGCACTGGAGTGTTTCAATGCTCTGAAAAAGCACAGATTTCATATATACAGTAAGTGCTATTCAGTGAAATCTAGGCACTTTTGAAGTGCTACAGAGGAATGCAAATTTTGAGTTTTATGTTCTATTTCAGAAATCAGAAGTATTTAATTTTCACTTCATTTTCAGTCTTCTGCATATTCTATCATCACCCAAAACTCTGTAATTTCTCAGCTACATATCTTCTAGAAAAATAGAAAATGAGCCAGGTTTTGTAAGCCATGCCCAGAGTTACATGAAAACTCTTCCAGAACACAGGAAGTACTTCGTGCAATGAAGTACCAGCTGGAGGGAACAAATTGGAACATCATCTTTTGACTAAATACAATGCCAATCCACAGAAGAGAAATGAATGTCTTTGTATCACCGAAAAAATGTCTCCTTGTATAAATGCACAGTTTCAGTTAAATCCCATTTAAAGGTATTGCAGCCTGTCTGAATTTAAGCACTGGGTTTTAGCATTGAGCTTACATCTTCAGCACTTACTGAGCAGAAGCAAACCTTCATTTCTCAGTTACAAAAGAACATGTCTTCACGTGTGAAAAAAGATCACCAATGTGCAAAGGGAATGAATGCACACAGTGGCACATTTCCACCTCTCTGACGTCACAAAAGCCTCACGCTAACCATCTGTCTCGGTTGTGGGATTTCAACGAGGCAGGAATTACAGAATATGCAGTTAATTTATTTCCAGAAAGCCCCGCCCACGACTTTATATAAAATTGGTTAGTTTCAGGTTCAGAAATTCTTTTGGGAAAATCTTCAGACAGGATGCTTACAGGGAATTTAGTAATTCAGGAAAAACAGAAAGCTTGGAAAGGTTTTCTATAAAGAATAGCTTTGCCAGACTTACAAATAAAGGCAGCCTGGAGCCCTAGGGAACGTCTGTGCTACTCACGGCGGTGGAGTAGGAATTCGGAGATGGTCCCTTGGCTCCTTGTCGGCAGTCTGGCAGTGCCTTGAAGTGCAGATCGTGGGGCAGCGCAGGGTAAAGCTCAGGCTGCTCGCAGAGTACCCACGATTACGGCAGAGGCAGGTCCCTTCCACAAGCAGGCAGCATCTGACGGTTGAGAGCGGAGTCTGTGCTTTCTTGTCACCGTTCTTGCAGATGCCCCTCAAGGACCAACTCAAGGACCAACTCTAGGTCTAAGTCAAGGTCCAAGTCCGAGTCTGACACTGGCTGGACCGACACTGGCAGTCCGTGGCTGGCAGTCTCCAGCAGTCTGCTCCAGGTCTGCTCCTTTTCTGCTCCCAAGTGCTCCTCGGTGCTCCCTTAGTGCTTCCAGTGCTTCTAGTGCCGCCAGTGCTTCCTAGATAATGTGTCCCATGGCCATATTTATATGCTGGGGCGATTTGCTGTCCCCCCTTCCAACCTACGGGGGTGGGGTAAGGTACTTGACACCTACTCCCTTCACATTCCAAACCCCCAGAACCAGAGGTGGGGGGAAGCAGAACAGTTTTGATCCCCATTCAAACCTTCGGTGGGGCAGGGACTTGGGTGTGCCCCACCACACCATCCCAAATATTATATGATGCATATAATGCATCCCTATCTGTGTGCCAAAAGCCTCACCCCTTCTACGCTAATATGTGTACCCACTGGAACATGGGTTATTTCAAACTCCTACCTGTGCCCCTTTCTCTATAAGAACAAATGGGCTATCACACACCATTTTCTCTTTCACTTCAATTTACTGCCAAGCCCCTGAAATGTTAGTTTCCTCTACATTTTAAGAATGAAAATTCACAAGAGCAAGCAAAGTGGAAACTTTTTATCTGGCTGAAACTGATCTGCAATAACTTAGATTGTAGGTGTTTGCTATGTAGCATGACCTTTTACCTTCATATTTTCATGAAGGATATTTATGGTGCATTTCTGCCTCAGCACACATCTGAGATCTAAAAGCATTCAAGTGAGTCCTCTAGTACTATTAAGTATCTATGAGTAACTGAAACACCGAGTGTCATTTGCACTTTCTGGAATCGCTTCAATGATCTTTTCTTCTCTGACTCCAGCATTTTCATAATTATTTATTTGACTTACCTTGCTAAAGGCTAAAGTAAATTTCTTTATGATCTACAACTTCTAGTTTATATTCCAGTCTGTCAGTAGCCTTAGCCAGAACAAGCTATCAAAGAGAGTCGTTAACACTTAGTAGAAGTTCACATTCATTAGAAGATGTGTGTGGGTGTACATGCACATAACAACTACTACATCTCTAGGCTTCCTATAGTGGAAAAAAAAAAATCTAGAAACATACCTCTCCTACACAGTTTTGTCTTTGCTATATCAAGTCACACACAAGGACTGCAGGCAACTCGAAGTTAATTATTACGATTGCATGATTATCCACGGCCTCTCATCTAGATCAGGGTCATGGACTTCTTTGCAGAGCAGTGCCATCAAATGGAAAGGAAATCACAACTTGTTCATCTGCAATTCACATTCCCCCCAAATTAGACAGAGGCAGCAACAGGAAGCCATTGGTGCTAATTTACACATTGGCCTTTCATAGCTCACTCTCACATGGGTGGCTGTTGGCAGTGACTATCCACTTCTTCGGCAAATGTATTGCTGTCTGTTATGCATTACACATGCTTACTAAACCTCAGCAAGTGTATTCTCTATAAAACAGCCACTCTTGCATTAGCTCATAATAAATACCTGGACATTCTAGTTAGAAAGTTATTCCTAAGGCCATAATGTGACTGGGACTTCCTGAATATACAAAACCAGATCGCACTGACGAAACTTTGGCAGTAGCACCGGACTTATTTCTGCGCAGTGCATGTGTCTACCTGGACAGAAGTACAGCACAAAACAGTTTAGCTGTGCACACGAAAAGTACTAAGCCAAAATCACTGTCTTCAGCATTGCTACAATATGTGATTTTAGTCTCAATAGAAGACATTTCTGGGAAAAATTCAAAGCAAACATCATCTGATGGAAACTCAGGAAGTATCATTTGTTGCCCTCTATCATTTCTACACAAACCATTTCATGCTCTCTTATCTATTAGAAAGAAAACCAAAGAAGCTAAGTAAAGATTAGGTGCCTATGAAATATTATCATTGCTAAACAATTAACTTGATTATGGAAATAAAATGCATACCAGTTCAAATATTATAAACATGATGATAAACAAGTTTGACCCAGTCTGTGATGACGTTAATGGACCTGACACAGGTTTTATGTTAATTAACCTATGATATAAGGCTGCGTGTCATAGCTTTATCTGCTGTTGTGATAAATTAAATCCAGAACGATTGAAAGGAAATGTGATTAGAGAATGTGCTTTTCAGAAGAAAGCGTTACATGTATCTCTGGCCAGAACTTCACTCTGGAAGTTTTCCTGATGTGAGCAGTTAGACCAATAGCCTTTCACTTCTCCCTGGCTGGCCAGAAAGCCCTCTGTACACTTCCAATGACTTAATTTACAGCTCCATTCCCTTTTGTGCAGGTGCCACAAAGTCACTTGCTCTGACTTCAGACCTGGAGCTCACTTGCTCTGCTCATGTCTGCCACCTCACTAGTCAAATTCAATTTGCTCTGCTTAGCTCCTAGGTTTAGAAAGCAGCTTTCTGATGGTGAAGCACTGTTAGTCTACTATTTAGCCTGAATACTGTTCACAAGTAATGAAAGTGAAGACTCAGTTTAATTTCCCTTGAAATTGGCATTATGACACTTTGTTTCTCAGCCATACGCCAGTAAAGATGTCTGTAATGGTTTAATGCAAGGGTTAACACATCCCTGAGTAATCTGCCTGCTCCCCCAACACAGAAAAAAGGGGAAAAGTAACACACAAAACTTGGGGTTGAGATGAAGAGAAGAGTTTAATATAACATAATATATCATAATCACAATGCATAACTACCTTAGCTTAGCTTACTTGCAGGAAAAAAATGCAGTGAAATTCAGGAAAGGAAAAATCAGTGTAAAACAGAAAACCAAAACTGGCATGCTGCTCAACTCCCAGTTGCCTTGTCACCAAAAATCCAGAACCCAGAACAAGCAACTGGAACAGGAAGCCTTCCACGTTACAATCTGAACTTCAAGCTCCGTAATACTTCACTCCAGCCAGTGCTTTCATTTTTTTGAAGCTGGCATGACTGCAGCATGGTATGAAAAACAGCAGCAGATTCAACTCATCCCATGACAATGTCCAGCATCTGTTGGAGTGAAGAAGACCCGGTAATGATGCAAACCACAGGTTTTTCTCAGTAACAATGCAACTCGCAGTTTCTCACCTAGTAGAAATTTCTGACAGTTAAATTATCTACAGGTCTGGGTAGATTTATCTGAAATAAAGTGTCTGAATTTTTTCAACCATAGTCAAAATATTAAGACTTAGAATGAGACAAAGGAAAAAATACAGAGTGTAAATCATTATCTTCTAAACGAAGTGACAAGCAGAATATATTCTTGAGTTTTTAACTAAAAGCTGACAAATGCCAGAAGTATTTCTAGACTATAACTTAATGGAGAATAAAATCCAGGAGCATTTACAGTATCAAATCTCTCAACCTTCAGTCTGGTTTTCAGGAAAAATGAAATTAAATTAGTTATATATTATTCCCTAATGTAATTATATTCTTCTCAAAATGTGCTGAAACAGCCCAGAGGGTTAAATTACTTTTTTTTTTAACATCAGTTTCAAGAACGATACCTTACCACTCTGCCAGTGTTGCATTTGCACACCTGTTTATGCCCGCCTTGCAAAGGCAGAAAAAGCACAGTTGACTTTCTTGTGCACTAATCACAGGTTTTCCCTAGTTAATGTCTTCAGAAAGTCATAATTTCTATCTTTCCTAAATAATTAATAACTAATTATTTCCACTGGAGTACCTAACAGCAGGTCGCACTGGCTGCTCTTCTCAAAAAATCCTGACCGTAGGAGGAAGGATAAAAAATCCTGACTGTAGGAGGAAGCATAAAAATCCTGACTATAAGATAAAAATCACAGGAGTCACTACTTTTAAAGCAAGAAACTTCTCAGAACCAAATAGTTTAATCCATATGACCTTAGAAATGAAGCAAGGAGGAACTCAGTTGCCTTATAATCACCAAGACAAGTCTCAGAGCGGATGTAAGAAAAACAGTTGTTTAAAAACAAAGAAGATAAACAACCCACTCCCCCCCCAAAAAAATCTTCATCAATCTCATTAGAGAACAAAAGTATCTAGATTTGAAGCTGTTGTTAAAATTGATAAAAGAGGGCAAAAGAAAGATAGCACAATCCTTGTGGAATTTGCCTTTCCAAATATTTTGGAGATAGTAGTAGTGGTTGTGATTATTATGTGTTCTACTAATAGCAGCAATACTGAGAGGAGGCATAGGACAATCATTAGTGCACCAGGCAGCCAGGAGTTTTTATAGATGCACCGCTACTGGGAAGTAAAAAAGTTATGTTAATTTTCAAAGCTTTATCAATACACCTCCCAACTCAATCCATGAAGATACTTAAATTCTGAGCAGCTACTTACACATCAGCACTGGCTCTGAGAGATAACATGGTCATCCCATAGCAATTCGAACAATAGTAGACCTGTCACATTGCCAACAGCTCAACAGCTCATGTATATTGATTTTGTAATGTTTGTTTTTCCATTCTATG